>JASDQU010100208.1:578978-617670 GCA_032191745.1 Picea mariana | reverse complement strand
AGACTTTCCGCTGAATTTGAAATGAAAGACCTTGGCCTAATGCATTACTTCTTAGGTCTTGAGGTATGGAAAAGTTCAAAAAGAATCTTCCTTAACCAGAGGAAGTACACGGTCGAAATCTTGAAGAGATTCGACATGCTCGAATGCAAGTCCATGAATACACCCATGGAAGCAAAGCTGAAGCTGTTGGTCGATACTTCATCAGATTTGATAGATGCCACTCTGTACAGACAGATTATTGGATCGCTGATGTACCTGACGAACACTAGACCAGACATCTGTTTTGCAGTGAACACCTTGAGTCAGTTTCTGGTAGAGCCCAGACGTGTTCACCTAGTGGCTGCAAAACATGTGATGAGGTGCCTTAAAGGTATAGTGGATTATGGTCTTATCTATGATGGAGATTGTGACTTCACACTGAGTGGATATACTGATGCAGATTGGGCAGGAAGCGTTGCTGACAGAAAAAGCACTTCCGGATGCTGTTTCAGTTTGGGATCAACTATGATCTCGTGGCAGAGTAGGATGCAATCCAGTATTGCTATCAACACAGTGGAAGTAGAGTAAATTTCCGCATGTTCTACTAGCTGCGAAGCTATATTGCTTAGAAAGTTTCTGACAGGCCTATTTGATTTGGAGATGAAAGCAACCACGATTCTATGTGACAATCAAAGCTGCATTAAAATGACAGAGAATCCTGTGTTCCACGACAGGTCGAAGCACATAGAGATCCGCTATCATTTCATCCGCGACATGGTACAGAGAGGAGCCTTGAAGCTCCAGTACATTAGCACAGATGAACATGTTGCTGATGTGTTGACTAAGCCTCTATCTCATGTAAAGTTTGAACACTTTCGAGATAAGCTTGGTATTATCCAAAAGGACCCTCCCTGAAAGGGGGAGCAGATGTATTCCTTGCTTCTGACCTCGCTGTTAGACGTAAAGCAAGATGAGTCATGCTTCTGACCTCGCTGTTAGACATAAAGCATGACGCTGTGTGATCGTTGCTTCTGACCTAGTTGTTAGAGGTAAAGCAAGATGAGTCATGCTTTTGACCTCGTTGTTAGATGTAAAGCATGACGCCGTGTGATCCTTGCTTCTGACCTAGTTGTTAGATGTAAATCAAGATGAGTCATGCTTCTGACCTCGTTGTTAGACATAAAGCATGACGCCGTGATGATCCTTGCTTCTGACCTCGTTGTTAGACGTAAAGCAAGATGAGTCATGCTTCTAACCTAGTTGTTAGACATAAAGCATGACGCTGCTGATTCCTTGCTTCTGACCTAGTTGTTAGACGTAAAGCAAGATGAATCCTCGCTTCTGACCTCGTTGTTAGACGTAAAGTGAGATGTTGATGTGTTCCTTGCTTTTGACCTCGTTGTTAGACGTAAAGAAAGATGAGTCATGCTTCTGACCTCGTTGTTAGACGTAAAGCATGACACTGTGATTCCTCGCTTCTGACCTAGTTGTTAGACGTAAAGTGAGATGATGATATTACTTGCTTTTGACCTAGTTGTTAGACGTAAAGCAATATGTGACTAACACTTAGCTACCAACTTAACCGCTGTGACATTGAGCTAGTGTAGTACTGTGATGTGCCAGCCTAGTGCCGTGATGAGGTATCATTTTTACTGATACATATTTGATGCAAATGATGATAGCATTCTTTCGAGAATGATGATGCTGCCGATGAAGAAAACTTCCGATGACTCGTAAATGTGCTAGACAATGTTTCAAGATGATATTAACGATACTGTCCTCGAGATGCCACTGATGATGCAGACCTCCCTCGCTTGATGCTGATGAAGAATACCCTTCTTCTTAAGGGGGAGTGTTGAAATAATGTAACTGCGAAGAGCATTCTTATTATTATTTTATTATTGGATTAAATCCCCATTGCATATTAATCATGTCATTATTATTATTATTGTTATTAGATTAATCCCCATTGAGGATTAATCATGTTGGTAATTGCATAAGGACCAAATCCCCTTTTGCGGATTGGTCATCGGACAATTACAAAGTGCTGAATAAGAAGTCGGCCCCAACAGTTATTATGGAAGACCCATAATTAATTAAAGGTGGGTTTACCGACCCAGAGTGAGAGGTTGACCCTTCCAGTTGTGACCTTTCACACGTGCCAGTCTTGTATAAATAAGAGGCTAGCACTCACTTCAAACACACACTTCACTTGCTCATTATCTTATGAGGCAAGCTGCAATTGGAAGTTGGAGAGAGGAGAAGAAGGGTGGCGCATCTCTTGGGGAGGACTTTCTGTATTGGTTTGAGTTATCTCTTGAACATTGTATAAGCCATTTATGATAATGAAGTTTTTGTTGGGTTTTCTTCCCCTAGAGGGTTTCCCAGGATAAACGTTGTGTCTCTTGTGAATGTGTATTTCTCAGTGATCTTGTTCTTATTATGCTCTTATCTAATTAAATGCAAAGAACTATAATAATGGCATAAACATTAACAATGGGGACATGTACTCTAGAATAGAGTGCACCAGAAATCTAGAATATGTCAATACGGGCTCAACATGAAAGAGATAAGATCCTGTGTTAGGGAAAGACTTTCATATTGAAATCCCACATAACTATAATGTCCATGAATGTAAAAAATAACTCTAGAATAAGACATCAAAGAAAATAACTATCTCTAATGCTCATCTAAGCTTATTTAACCTATTATAATGCTTACATGAGCTTATTCCTCATACCTTACTCTAATATAGGAAGAAGCAAGCTGCTAAGTCAATCATACAACTAATGCAACCATGTTAGCATCTTATGGATGCCATGAACTCTTCCCTTGTGTTTGGTGATGAATTGAAAGCAAAGCCACATCAAAAATAAAATGAACCAATGTTGGAATCTCTATGAGTGCTAGGTTAAAATCTAAAATAGGCTCATGAGAATGACAAATGATATAAAAAATAAAATGAACCAATGTTGGAATCTCCATGAGTGCTAGGTTAAAATCTAAAATAGGCTCATGAGAATGGCAAAGGACATCAAAATCATTCTAAGGATGACATGCACCACTGCATGCTTTCTCTATGCATTGTCGGATAGGGATGATCTAGTCATTATCTCCAACATAAACATATTGTAGCCAATCAAAATCAGAAATATCATCTCTGTTATCCTCAATAAACAAGGGTTTATGCAGCTCCAATGAAAATCTGTCATCCAATGAACATGTAAATTAGGTATAAAACACAATTTCAGAATTGGAAAAAAATTTCAGCCCATATGTTAGGGCTTGCCGCCCTTTTTTTCATAGATGAAATTTTCTGTAATAAACCTTGTTGTTTCATACAATTTCTAGCATTAAAAACATCCCTTTTAGCTGAAATTTCACATGCAAATCTAACAAAATTTGAAAATATTTCCATTTTTATCATAAAAAAACATGCTCCATAATTTGAAAAAATTCAGCACTACTCATGGGAAAACATGGCTGGAAATTCCACTTGATTTTTTGCACATGCCTCCAATACGTTAGGATGTCCAAGGGACTCAAAATCTATATTTTCATCCCAAGAAACATCACTATCAGTTCCATAGATAGGATCTCTATCAAATTTTTAGCAATCCATATCCCAAATATGACCATAAATCTGAAAAGGAACACCCATAACTTCATGCTTTTGGGTACCCATATCTTCATCACATGAGAGGCAAAAACATCTAAAAAAATCATCATTCCCCAAGGTTTTGTCTTCAAGATGAGTCCTCTCAAAATCATCAAAAAGTGCATAATCAAATTTAGAATTTTGTAAAGGACTATAGGCTACCAAACCCTTGTCATCATGAGTGGATGAAATGGATGCTTGATTACCAAACTCTTCTTCATAAGGGGCTCCAATAACATCTTCAATGAACTCTTCATCCTTGTCTTCTAGATTTGAAATATTATTCCAGAGATTCTCTTCATTTTTAAGGTTCCATTAYTTGCAAAATGCCTTAATAAAACCTACAAATGAAGATATCTCCACTTTTTCTAGATCCATAAACCAATCCATTACCTCACCCTCCAAGGTACATGGAAACATTTGCATCATAAAATCCTCATGAACGGCATCAAAATCTGAAATAACTTTYATGAATGATGAAATAGTAATGTAGCTAAATCGATATACCCATGAAATGGTGCAATATGACCAACCCAATCTAAACCCAATCTGGATATGGGTACTCATTTGGAAATCTTGGGATGCTTGGGAAATCAAACAGAGCATACCATTCAACTAACCATGGAGCCAATGCCATGCCTCTTTACTTCAAATATTCAATATGCAAAATTGAATGGAACTTTAAAAAATACA
The DNA here is from genome assembly GCA_032191745.1 of Picea mariana. Taxonomy (NCBI): domain Eukaryota; kingdom Viridiplantae; phylum Streptophyta; class Pinopsida; order Pinales; family Pinaceae; genus Picea; species Picea mariana. Next base: position 613,340 of record JASDQU010100208.1, on the reverse strand, counting down.
TAACCATTATACCTCATACCATTGGAGTGGTGTTACCAAGGAGAGTCATCAAATGTGTGCTGGATGCCCTCACCTATTCAAACAACAAGTTCTTCAACTATGGAATATCTATATGAGAATTTGGTCTTCAAACATAAACCCTCATCAATCCATGTAGCTGATATACAAAATATCTAGGAAATTGATTTTATCCGAGGCAAAGGTGGAAAAATGTTATGTCCCAAGTTCTCACGAAAAAGTCCCAATCACCAAGTGAGACCCTAAGGGAAACTTAGAAAGATCATAGAAAAACAAAAAAAATATAGCAATGCCCCAAAAATCGGTTGATATAACCCCACTAGGGTCAACAATCAATACAAAATGGACTATAAATATCTCTATACCGTGTTTCCATTTATACAATGAGATTAGGGGGAGGTTCCATTGTATCTAAAGGGAGTCAATAGGATCACTTACCACATTCCTTCTCTAGGCTCTCTCTTGGGAGTTTCGTTTCAAAATTCTTAAATTGGGAACTAAGTTTCAACCTTTGGGAATGATTTAATCTATCGGGTGGCTAATCTTTTGACCTTTTGATAGTTTTATCATTTCCAATTATTTCTTGTGCATTTTATCGTAGTATATATATTTCCCTTGAAATAAGGTTCTATTTTTATTTATTTTTATTTTTTATGCTCTGCTTTTTGTCTAGTTGGATAATGTTTTTTCTTTTTTTAATCACAATTTATATTACTTCATTAGCTTTTGAGATAGTAATTTGTGAAAGGTCAAAGTAAAAGAGTTGAATATGGAGAAACTAAGAGTTTGTTCTAACATCTGAGGTGAATATGGAGAAACTAAGAGCTAGAGGCAGTGACTCTAGTTAATGCATTTCAATGTTGTGCACTCTACTTTTGATAGGTTAAATTAGAGGACCCATTGGAAAATATTAAGGCGAAGTTGGTAAGACAAGCTACAACAAAGAAAAATGATTTAGTTGGTGATGGAACCACCTGATCTATTGTACTTGCACAATGTTTATAGATTTGTTGTCCCTAGAATCGGCATAAGTTTTTATTCATTTTTATAGATCCGTATGGTGACTATTTTTTTTTTCTTGAATTTTTAATGCTTCAATGGGATTCATATGGTATTTGAATGGGAAAATGATAATAGCCTTGTTGAAGAAGAAATTGTGATCTTCTTGTCAATTATTATGATTTTGTTAGGAAAAAAACAACAGAGAAAGCTTGCTTGTATTTTAAGATTTGTGAATAGGAATCTGAATCATAAACCTATTCAAGTTATTGCAACATGAGCAAATCCTATTCAAATAACTAGTGGCATTGACAAGACAGTAAAGGCCCTTGTTTTTGAACTCAAGAATTTCTTAAAGGAGGTAAATGCTCAAATTTTGAGTAGGCCATTTTTAGTTGCTTAGTGACTTAGTCTATGGTCAAGGTGCACTTTTGTTATGGGAATAATCGATTCAAAACTGTTATTTAGAATTTCTTCACGACTACTATTACAAAATGAGCTAGATCACTAAATGAGGAAACCCTAGTTAGAGTTGAGTCGCACAACTAAGCTAAAAGAAATATACTCACAATAATACCATATGATATTATCAATGAATCACTGGTGCATCTATTACAAAGGAGTTTACCTCCTTATATATCAATGTTCATTAAGAAAATCATTTCCACTTATGAATTTGGGATATATTTATTTACACAAAAAGTGAACATTAACATATTCTAAAGTCATAAAGTGACTTTGTTACATAGTAAGCCTTATATCTCTAATACCCCCAATAATGCATACATTGTTGAAATAAAATACATACTAAATGTAAAAGACATATACTGAACACTAAACATCAATAGCATCCTTTAGAAGTTTCTTCTTTGAACACAATTCTTGGACTGGTTTTAGCTCCACCAAGCTACCTCATAACCCTCATAAAGGTGTCGCTGCTGAGTTGAATTCTTGTGTTCCTGGATTCCAACTCCCCAAATTCCCAAATCACAAATCTCTCGAAGTTAATTACTGGACAACAATCCACATGCATGTCACATAACCTCATTAGTAGATTGCAATCCACATGCATGTCTCTCCAACAAATGAGGGATCTTTCCCTAGATCCACTACTTTTGAAATGACTGGGAAACAATCCATTTTGAGATGTTATTTGATCCCTTCCTACCTTCAAAGTGCGAGCTTCCTAAAATGCATAAAATCCCTTTTCTTTAGTATATTTTTCACCATTGTCATCATCAAGTGGATCTTCAATCATGGCTACACTCACTATATGTTGTCTATCTTTGACCTTTCCCCTAAGAACGTCATTGCTTCACTGTCTACATTTCCAAGTTGTATGACCTAGCTTATTGCAATAATGGCATTCTATTTCCTCTTTGTCTTTTTCCGATCTATTGTGGTTGTTTCTTGCATAGAATGCAAGTTCCTACTGGCTATCACCTTCAATGGTTCTCTTTTCTTATGCTAGCAATGTTGCAATCATTATAGTCCAAGATACCACATTTTCTTCTGACATTTTGTCAAACACTTTGCAAGCATACTCCAAATCCCAGGAATTAGCATACATGATGACAACCTTGGTTTCTAAAAACATGTCACGGGTTTTATATCCCATTTGAATGATGTGGGCATGGACTAGTTTTCCTTTTATCACTGTTTTCTTGTTGGCACAACCATGCAAGAGGAATGCGTAAGTAGAAAACTCCACTGCAATGCCTTGTTGACCCATGCCATGCAGAATGTCCAACACTTCTTTCATTTGACCCTAGTCACACAACACACTCGGTTTGGATGAAAAAATACCAATATGAAAAGAAAGGTTATGCAAACTAGAGCTATTGATACTACAAATATGAGAGAGATTGGCCATAGACCTACAATAAAACTCTTGCTACCTCCTTGAATTGTGGCACTTTGTGGTTCTCAGACAATTAGACTTGCAATAGTGGAAATCTTGTCTTTCAAAGGCCCAAGACTCTTGATATGACTTCCTAATTTGATACCATATTACAAAATGGGCTAGATCACTAAATGATGAAACCCTAGATAGGGTTGAGCCACATAACTAAGCTCAAAGAAAGATACTCACAATAACACCATATGATATTATCAATGAACAATTGGTTCATCCATTACAAATGAGCTTACCTCCTTATATATCAATGTTCATTAAGCAAATCATTTCCACTTATGAATGTGGGATATATTGCTTTACACAAAAAATGAACGTTAACATATTCTAAAGTCATAAAGTGACTTTATTACATAGTAAGCCTTACATCTCTAATAACTGCAGGGTAGAACGTTGAGAAGTTTTTTGTGAAACATTTGGGATTGATGTTATATATAAATGTTTACACATGCTAACACCTTGTAATCTATATTAATCTCTAGGTTGAAGACAATGAATAAGCAGATGTTGCTACAGTGAGTTCTATGAATAACTATGAAATAGGAAACATGATAGTAGAGGCTATGAGTAAAGTTGGGAGGAAAGGTGTTTTGACACTTGAAGAGGGAAAAATTGCATAAAACAATATGTATGTTGTAGAGGGAATACAATTTGATCATGGATATATTTCTCTATACTTTGTGACAGATATTTAGAAGATGTCGATGGAGTATGAAAATTGCAAGGTAATTGATGTGAATGAAAGCTTCTTCTTTCATTTTTTGTTGTGTTTCTATTCATTAGTGCTCCTTGTAATGAAAATATAATAGATGGAAATTACATCAAACATTTTTTTAATAAACCCTCATCTGAGTTGTGGAATTGTTCCCAATTACCTCCATCTATCATATATACATGGTACATCCTCCTAGTTGAATTTGGGTTGGTGCCAGTTTGTATGGAATTTATATTCCATGCCTTATGACCTTTTTGTTATTTTTGTACAGATGGGAAGTTGTACAAAATCCATGCATACCCCAGAACAAAAGAGTTCAGTTGATGAGAGAAGCACACAATTTTAGGGTTGCTGGACATTTTGGTGTGACAAAGACAGTGGCAAATCTGAAACGATATGTGTATTGGCCAAATATGCAGGAGCATGCGGTGAAGTTTGTTAGAGGTTGCGTTCTTTACAACACTAACAAGCCAAGCAACTGAAAACTTGGCTTGTACATGCCATTTCTAGTACCAATCAAATATTGGGAGAGCATCTCTATGGATTTTGTTGGAGGTTTTCCTATGAGTTGTAGAGGCCATGACTACTTGTTCGTCGTGGTATATCGTTTCAACAAAATACGTGTCTCATTCACTATAAGAAGACAATCTCTAGACAAGAAGCAATGGAACTATTCTTCAGCCATGTCTGGGTACATTTCAGATTGCCAACTTCTATCATATATGATAGGGACAGTAGGTTCTTAGGCACATTTTGGAAAACAATTTGGGAAAGAATAGATACCAAGTTGAAGTACTCCACTACCTTCCATCCTCAGATAGATGGAAAAACTGAGGTAGTAAACAATATGTTGTTGCAATTGTTGAGAGGTTACGACAAAAAACATCCAAAGACTTGTGACGAGCAAATAATCTATATTCAACACTCTTACAATAGAACACTTCATTCTTCCACCGATAAGTCTCCTTTTGAGACTTGTTTTGGTTATTTACCTCCTTCACCATTTGATATTGTTTATGGAAAAAAAAAGGAAGAAGTGGAACTATAAGGAGAAGAACAAAAGACAAGTGCATTCGTGGACAAGATCATAAATATACACATCTAAGGGTTCAGGAGCAACTCAAGAAGAGCCAATAATTATACAAATCCAATGATGATCAACACAAGGAGGATCATAAGTTCCATGTTGGAGACCAGGTGTGGATTTATCTAAGTAGGGAATGAATGGAAGGAGAATAAAATAAAATCAATCCCCTTAGATATGGACCATTTGAGATCATTGAACAAGTGAATGAAAATTCCTTCAGACTGAAACTTCCACCTTATATGCAGATCAACTCATTGGTGAAGATGGAAAATATGAAGTTGTTTGAGCCCACCATGTTGGATGAGGAGTAAGAACATCAATTTCTTTCGACTGTTGAAGATCTTGCACCTCATGGACTTGAGGACTTGAAGGAAGACACTGTTCTACAGCACAAGGAGCAAACAACTTGCAGAGGACAACAAGAAATGTGGCAGATTGGTCTCAAGGGACAAACTACAAGGAAAGTGAAGTGGTATGAGAGGAACCAGATTACAAGCAAGTTCCCTCATATATCCTTGGTAGAATTTGGGGACCAAATCCTCCCAATGGGGAGGTGTGATCCGAATCGGATCCGACAACAACAATTGGCTAGCGACATAGGCTCTAAGATGATCAACACACAGATTGTTTAAGGCTATGGACGATGAAGGAGATCAACTTGTTGGCGTGAAGGGCCCCATTCCATCACGATTGATGTCCACTTTTATATGTAATGTATGTAGAGTCAGACAACATATTATTTTATAAAAGAATAAGTGATACTTTCATGAGACCCTTCCCACATGGAAGAAAAGACAAACAAACAAACAAAAAAAGGAGAAGCGGACTGGAGAGAAGTTGAAGCATTGGGGATGCCTAACCTTCCAACTATCCTCTTAGTTGACTCAACATTCTATATCATGTATCTCCACATTGAGAAAGGGGTTATTTGGCAGTGAATGATGTAAAGATGTTGTCGAGATGTAACTGAGGAGCATAGAGATGAACCAGAGAGCCCGTAACTTGCCCATTGCTGAATAAATAAGAGCTTGAACGAAGCAAAAAGAAAGTTGGTTTTTCCATTTGAGTTTCTAGGGTAAATTTTGAGTTTATGTGTGGTTATTGTTTATGGTTTCATTATTTAGGAATGGTAAATGGAGTGCACTGTCAAGTAATAATTTTTTGTGTATTTTTTTTTTGCAAAGAGAACTTTATGCCAATTATTGTCTGAGCTCGTTTTATATTAATATGGTTCTCATGGGTCAGTAAATAGACTAAAAACTATTTAACCCTACTCATACATTGATTCAGAGGTTGGAAATCGACGACCCTCCTTCCAGAGCCATTGCTATTAATTTGGGGGTTTCTAATTTCATTTTTAGAGTCATTGGGCAGATTCTCTACTTTGCTAGGCATTTTCTTTTACCCATAAATCATGGATATATTAGATATTGAAGTCTGGGGTTGTTCGGCCATTCATTAGCTACCCACAAAATATATACATGTTTTTTCTACTTTGCCGACTATCAATTTCTCCCTAGACTTTTTCCTCTATCGTTGAATGCCAAAGTCAATTTCTATACGTTTTTATTTTTCTGGGGATGTTCAAGTCGACTTATATATGTTTTTATTTTTTCGGGGATGTTCAAGTCAACTTCCATATGTATTTTTGGTTTCTCTAGGTTGCCAAAATTGCCCTGGGCGATTTTATGCATAATGGGTTATTAAAATCGTCTCCCCAAATGTTTTTCTTCATAGTTGACGGTCAAATTCACCCTCTTGGATATACTCTTCATTTTTGGCCGTCCCAACTAGCCTTTAAGAATTTCAACTCCACCATTGGTCATTTCCTCTTCCTTAATCAACCATCTACAATTTCCAATTCGACTAGATCCACCCATGGTTCGATTAGATTTTCATCTGGTCGATTTGACCTGACTTGGTCAACCTGACTTGGGTCAACTTGACTTGGTTGACTTGCTTTTCCTTCGACTCGAATTTCTTCCTTCCAAGTCAAATTTTCGACTTGACTTGCTTCCTTCCGACTTAGTTTTCTAACTTGACTTGTTTCTTGCGACTCAAATTTCTGACTCGAATTTTGGGTAGTCGGCTTCCTCTTTATGTGGTCAACTATTCATGACTGGTTGAGTCTTTCCACTTATCAAAGAGAGCATAAATTAAAGTTGCAACAAAGGGTTCCACGTTAATGAGACAAAGAGGCTATAAGCCTCCCATTTACAGATTAGAACATTGATATAGTGATTAGAAATAAATATGAACACCACTAAGCATAGGAAGAGGGTTGCTAAATTTGTATTTATTTGTGCATGCTTTTTTCAATTCAATGATCAAGAAATGAACTTGAATCTTTATATATTTTTTATAATTTGCAGCTATTATTTGTTGACAAAAAAATCACAAGTGCAAGATACTTGATCATAATATTGGAAGAAGGGGGTATCCCATCTTGATCATTGCCTAGGACACTGAACAAGAAGCCTTAGGTTGCCACTTTGAAAGATCTTAGATTTGGAGAGTGAAATAGCCAATATTTGGATGACATTGCTATTTTGACCAGAGGTATTTTTCGAGTTTATCTACATTAAGGACTTACATGCACTAAGAGCTTAAGTACATAGCTCAATGCGTATATAAGCATGTTCATATCATTTGTCCTAGAAATTACCTTTATTTGGTAATGAGTTTTCTCAACAAGTTTAACTCTTTACGTTAATAGCATAAGTTCTCCCTAAGTGAGAGGTATTGAGAATAAAATCTCTCCACCATATTTATATTCATGAGTTTCTATTATATTATGCAAATATTGTCTCATCCTTTCTTTCTCTATGTATGCACTATCATTAGAGATGAAGTTCGATTGTTTTTGGATAAAGTTGGAAGTGAGGTTCTAGGTACTTCTACCAAGGTAGTACTTACCAAGGATTCAACAATAATTGTTGTTGATGAGAGCGTTCATGAAGTTGTTAATAAAAGAGTGTTTTAAATTAGAAGCTTGATTGAGGTGTGTTATTTCTTTATAACTTAAAAATATGATTCTTTATGTGCATCTTAATGGAGACTTAAAATTAATGTCTTATTTTTTAGTTTATATTTACTTTCTCAAAAGTTTTTAAAATTTTACTTGGGAGTTGTCAAAGACACGAGTGTAAAAAGCAACAATTTGATGCACACTTTATAATTTGCATATATGTGTCTCTAAGGGAACATGCAATGATAATTATAAAAATTAAATTTAAAAAACTTAAGGTTGCTTTAATATCATACTATGTTCAACTTGACAATTAAATCCACTATCAACCTATTTTATCAAAAAATTTCACTAATGGTATAATTCTTGCTCTCTTTTTAGGTTGCAAAACAAGACTATGAAAAAGAAAAATTGAATGAAAGAATTGACAAACTTTCTAGTGGAGTTGCAATTATCTAGAGAAAGTTTGGCATGGTTGAATTTATGTTAGCTATCTATAGCAATAGCAACATTGAATCTAGTTGATGGGTGTCCGTGATTGCATTTCAATATATTTTTCTCTAGAGCAAGAATGGAGGGTATATAATAATGTTCATAATTGTTGATAGGTGGGAGCATTTGCCTTTATATGTTTCTTTATCAATTCTTATAATATCTATTATAATATCTAATGTTCCCTTTGTATGTTTCTTTATCAAATCTTATAATATCTATTCTTGATCTTTGTTATCGACGCTGTTAAAAATATTTAGAACTTTTAGTATTTTGGTGATTTTATTGAGATGATTTTATCTTCCACTATAGATACATCATAATATAAACATAGTCACTATCATATCTTATGAAATTATTTTGGATGCATTTTCTTCACCCTTACAAAAATTTTCATATCAATACTCTGTTGTAAGATTTGCATTCCTCTGTTACAATGCTTGTTTAGACATAGGGGATTTGGAGCCTGTATTTAGGACCATCGACTATCTTAGTCGACTTTTTATGATAGAAAATATAACTTGCAGAGCACTCCCAATGCACTTGCCTATTCTATTGATATTTTGACCAAGATTCATTATGATATTTAGAGTCCAACCACAATCCCAACAATGTGTTGAGAAAATGTGTTTAAGGCATTGGCTTGGGGAATTTTCCAAGCCTTGAAGATAATCAATCAAGACATTATTCTTTCCTATTGATGCTCAACAACTGAGACACAACTCAGAGTCTCACTTATTATATACCATTGCTCGTTAACTAGTTGTATTGTGTGTAAGTAATGTAGAGAAGGAGCCAAAAATTCATTTGGAGAATTACTTGGAATGTTGAATACCTTACATGCCATTGAAGAATGAAATGATTACATATCTCCTTGTACATGACATAGGACATAGGCCTAGTAGCCTCCAAAAGAAAAATAATTCTATACAATCCTAAGAATAAAGTTGAGACAAAGACAAGAAGTTTCATTTCACAAGGACCCATGTTGGTGAAGCGAGTGGGATATAAGTCCCTCATTTATAGATCATAAGGTATTGGAGTATTTTCATCCTTGACTATGACAATGACTAGAACTTTGAACAAAAAATTGAAGACCTCAACATGTGTAAAGAAAATAGAGAGAAGTTGGAAGACTTAAGGGCCAACAATGCTCATCTTTGAGAAGAAAATGAGAACTTGAAGGAGAACTTCCAAATGTTCAACTAGAGGATGGAAGAATAATGCCAAAGAAGGAGAATGACTTTAAGACTTATGCCAAACTATTTCCATTGATAAAGAAAAAGTTTGAATAATGCCAAGACCACCTCACCACTATGATGGAAGATTAGGGAAAGCATATAATGCAACTTGTACACTTGGGAGAGAAGGTCACAGTTGGATAAATGGAAAGAGGATAGGTTCACACAGATGATGGCTTAGCTACAAAAATAATTGACAAAGAAGGAGGAGGCTTTGGAAAGGCTCTAAGAAACTATACAATAGCACTGAGAAGCAAGGAAACCTTCCATTTCCACCGTCGAAGCGAGCACCATTATTGATACTTCCTTGATAATATAACCTTTTGTAGACATTTCTCTAGAGAAAATGGTGACTTTTAAAAGCACACTAGAGGCATTGGTTCCAAGATACTAAGGTAGATGAGATATGATGGACAAGGGATAGGAAAGATAAGTCAAGGAATTCTAATTCCCATTATATCTACACAAAAGGCCAAGCATGGATTCCCAGGGTTTGATGGAAGAGTGAAAATTTAAATCCCATGACCATGGAGACCACTTTTTTGAAGGACAAAATCATGTCAGAGTTGGTATTCTCATAAGGAGAAAGAGAAATGTTAAGTGAAAGTGGTATCCCACTACCACCTCATCTTTCTTGTGGTATATCGCAAAATGGAAACGATAAATAAAGTGAAAGCGCTCAACCTGAACCATCACTCAGAAGAAGCAACAAGCCAATTAGTCAAGGCAAGAAGAAGAAGAAGAAGAAGAAGAAGATCAAGATATGTTCATCAAACAATAAATATCTTGTTTGTAATTGTTGCAAGAGGAGAAGCCATAATGCTACCAAATGTTGGTACAAAGAGGCATGATCGTTTTGTGGAAATAAATCCCATCACAAGGTATCCTACTGGAAGAAACAAGCCACATGCCTCAAGCCAGATTGTTTTCAGAGGAAGAATGGAAAGAATGCTTCTCCAATCCAACAACAAAATTAGAGGCACATCAAGTAGTCCTTATAGCAACAACACAAACTTTTTCCACCACTGCAAGTTGAGTGGACAATAAGAAGTGAAGTGTTGGTGAATTCACATAGAGATTCACTCCAGAAATCACACAACTAAGAGGAGAGTGTGGAAATTGAATCCTAATAGAGATGGAGAGTTGTTTGCATCTCCAAATCAAGGAGAATAAGTTGTCTAAGGAGAGATAGTAGCATATGAGGTCCGCATCACCATTGAAGAGGACAACGGGTGAATGCCAACCACCAAGGCATCCCCATTCCATTTTCTACCTACAATATTCCAAAATAAGTTTTCCTTCTTGAATATGTGTCAGAGACTGATGCATGTGGGTCAATGACCTTGGAGGGAGGAGTTCTTGAGAACTCCATGACATACTTGCAATCATGTGCATGTACTAGAGAGTTGTTTCCATGTCGAGATGCAATTGATCCTAGCAAGAGAAGGTAGGCCACACTTCCTTTTGAGCGACTGATATGTGATGGCATAAATTTCTAGGGTCACATCAAACATAGACCAACATTTGACTTGGCTTCATTGGTTACCAAAAAAAATTGTCTACAAGACCGAGAGAGATATGTGAATGGATTTTGATTCCAGAGTTCATATTTGGATATTTCTTAGAGCTAAGAGGTAGTGGGTAGACTTATTCTTTGCATGAAAAAGTGAGCTAGAAATAAGAGATATATCCATAACTAGGGACCAAATCTAGTAGCCAAAGCCATGAGCCAAAGCCACAAGCTAGAACTGAAGCTAGAGTTAGAGCCACATTCTAGAAATAAACATAAGGTAGAACGATATAGATTGGTTTCCTTCAAGATTTTAGAGACCAAAAATCCTCTCAATGAGGAGGAGTGATTTGAAATGTTTCCAAACTGATGAAAAAGTGTAAGAATAAATACCTACAATTCAATTCAACAATTAATGAAGATTAAGTAAACTATGTAAATCAAGCAAATCTAAATGTTGAATTGGACAAGTGTGAGAGGAAAAAAAACTAAATGAAATAGGAGAGAAGCATGAGGAATGGGAAATGAAGGAGCATGGATGTTGGCATTCCCCTTATCCCCTATCTCTCCCCATTTCTTCCTTCGCTCTCATTCTCAATGAGTCTTTTGGCCAATAAGAGGAAGCACTAAGATCAAGAACATCATTGTAACTAGATATTTTTTGAAATGAAATGAACTAAGCCTCCATTCGAAGTTGGTTTTCCCAATTGGGTGTCCCGGGGTAGTATTCATGAGTTCATTGTGATTGATTGTTATGATTGGTGCTATTTTTATTCATGTTAAGTTAAATTATTTCCTAGTTATGTAATGGTTTGATGTAACGTCCCCGACCATCAACCTCACTTCCGAGAAATGCTACTACATGGAACATTCCCATAAATTATATATAACATGTATATTAAATCAAATTAACTCATTTGACATAGAGTTACTGCCATCATACAGACTTAAACAAAATTAACAATAAATATCATTGCAACAAAATACATGATAATATTACAAGCATCACAAACATGCATTTTATTTGAAATTAAACATGTAATGATACTTATCTTTGAAACTGTAGTAACTCCACCAACTACGTGCAGACCTTCCATGAACCTCCTAGCCTTATACCACGTTGCTCATCATGCTCAACAGTGGGTCACCCCCGAGATGGGACTAAGCTCCACCCAAGGTAAGGGAATCCTAGACTAGGCTGGGGTTATAGGAAAACTACACAGTGCAACTAGAAGGATTCTCTCTAGGAGTCTTCTTATGCCCACTACTCATGAACTCTCATTCCCCACATGCCTGTTCCACCCGAGAGTATACACCTTCACAATCATAGTCCATCGATGCTTCACCTCCCTCTCTGGGTCTTGGAAACAGGCCATATCAAGAATTATCAGAGCTCTATAGCTGGTGCTAGACTCTCTCTGGGAAAAAACCACTTCCTTGCAGACTCTCTCACCTGGAGAGAGTTGCTCACAAACCTGACAACCTGCCTCTTCTACCACGGGCCTGAAAACCCGCTTCTTCAACACACTCTTCGACTCAGTTCCAACAAGGTACGGGTGACAAAAATGGTAACTGGTCAACACCACTCAGGAAAACAGAAGGCTGCAACCCAAGAATGGTTTGGGTACGGACTCAACTCTGCAAGGGAGGATAAGATGGGTTCACAAGACACATAGGAGACACGACTCAGTCCACGGTTTTTCCATTGGTTTTAAGGTTGCGTCAAAAGGAATCAATGCAGAGGTCAAACGCAGACTCTAATGGTTCAGACAAAGGATGCGTCAGCTTCTCAGGAAAAACATCACAGGTTGGCCTCACGGTTTCGGGTTTCAAAGTTGCATGAGGTATGCAGAGATCATATGCCGAGACCCCACAGTTCAAACAACGGATGCTAGAATGGAGGATAAAGCCCCATCATGGCTCAATTCTTGGGTTAAATTGCATGTGCCTGGGATGACACATGTTTCCCATGAAGCTACATGCACTCCATCAAGTATTCGTTCCCTTTTCCAGGAACTTAGGATAAAATTATACCTTTTACACCACTTTGGAATAATAATAAATTATTATCTCAAGGAATTAAGCCCCTAACCTTAGCCCCTCTTTCCAACCTTTCAACCCCCTTTTCCCTTACCCACTCCGTGGAAGCTTAGTCCCCCATCACTCTTTCTTCATGATCAGTCTGCACACAACGATGTTTAATCTTTATTAATGTTCTATATAATTACATATACAAAAACAGGCTCCTGGCCTTTAACACTTAGGCTCTCCGGCCTAATAAACACATAAGCCCACCAACTTATCAATACTCGGCTCACCAGCCTACAAAACATGATTACAATTCATAATATAACTGGGGCACTATTAGGGGATATTAAAATCCCCTCCCCTTATTTTTGCACTATCCTCAGTGAAAATTTTACACAACATCAACAAGATTTTCAAAATATTCAAAAAGATGCGGGTATTCTTCCCGTATAGCATCCTCATGCTCCCATGTCATGTCCTTAGGACCGTACCAAGTCCACTAGACCTTTACAAGTCCTATGGCTCAATTCCATAGCTTTTTTCTTTTCTAGTCCAATATGCGCACATGATGCACTTGCAGGACATCTTCTTGCTCCACCTGAATCACATTCCAATTAATTAAATGATTAGCACCGGGTATATATTTCTTAAGCAATGAAACATGAAACACATTATGTACAATCATGGATGAAGGTAATGCAAGCATATATGCAGTTGGCCCAATACTTTCTAGGATTTCAAATGGACCACAAAATCTAGCTTCCAACTTGGCGCAGTTTCCCAGCTTTAGGGAACTTCTATTGACTTTCACTTTTAGGAAAACATGGTCGCCCAATTTAAAATCTCTATGGGTTTTGTTTTTATCAGCATAACTTTCTGCCTGTCTTGGGCATCTTTCCAATTCTGCTTAATTTTTAGCATTTGTTCTTCCATTTCCTTGAGCAACTCTGGCCCAACTACTACCCTATCAACTTGATTATCCCAACTTACTGGAGTATTGCATTTTCTGCCATAAAGTGCTTCAAATGGGCTCATCTTCATTAATGCTTGATACCCATTATTGTAGGCGAATTCTACCAACTGTAGGTAGTCTTCCCATTTAGATGGTTTGTACATCACATACATCCTTAACATATCTTCTATTACTTTGTTCACCCTCTCTGTCTGTCCATTAGACTTAGGATGATAAGCTGTGCTAAAGTTCAGATTCATTCCAAACCCCTTGAATAACCCTTTCCATAAATTTGAGGTAAATTTCAGGTCTCTGTCAGACACAATTGTCTTGGGAATTTCGTGCAATTGTGCCACTTCCTTCATAAATATGTCGGCAACATCTGCTGCCTTGTGAGTAGTCTTTAACAGAATGAAATGGGTAGATTTAGTAAGCTTTTCCACCATCACCATGATTGAGTCATGCTGCTTGCCTATTCTGGGAAATCATGTGATGAAATCCATTGTCACTACCTCCCACTTCCACTCAGGAATGGGTAAAGGCTGCAACAACCCTGTTGGGTGCTTGTGCTCAGCTTTAACCTTCTGGCACTCCATACATATGACGATTTATTCATCAATATCTTTCTTCATACATGGACAAAAGTAATGGCTCTTGACTACTGCCACCGTTTTCTGATATCCAGGGTGCCCAACATAAGGCACATTATTCATTTCATTCAAAATCATAAGTTTCAAGTCCTGGACATTAGGTACATAAATTATGTTCTTGTACAGAAGTGTTCCGTCAGTTTCCAATTTATAAATTTCCACTTTCTGTGGCATATTACCTTGCTGTAGCTTTGCTACCAAATCCCTGTACTGCAAATCTGCATTTGCAGCCTCCAAAATTCTTCCTTTAATATTAGTTCGGTACATGCTAATGGCTATAGCATGCAATTTATGCACTCTCCTGTTGAGTGCATCAACCACTTTGTTTTCCTTTCCTTTGATATGCTTGATATCAAAGTCATACTCACAAAGAAACTCTAGCCACCTACTCTACCTAGCATTCAAGGTTAGCTGATCAAACAAATACTTCAAACTGTTATGGTTTGTCCTTAGTTCGAACCTCCTTTCCATCAGGTAATGCCTCCATTTATTTAGAGCATGTACTATGGCTGCCAACTCCAAATCATGAGTTGCATAGTTCCTTTCGTGCTCTTCAACTTTTTGTAATCATAACAGATTACGAATCCATTCTGACTGAGGACTCCTCCCGATCCTTCTTTGCATGCATCTGTACACACTACAAATTCTTCATTCAGATCTGCAATCCTGAAGATTGGAGCATTGGTTAAGTTTGTTCAATTGCTGGAAGCTTCTCTCACAATATTTTGTCCACTGAAACTTCTTCTCCTTCCTTTGCAAGGAAGTGATAGGGTGAGCTATCCTCAAGAACTTAATGATAAACCTTCTGTAATAACTAGCTAGACCCAAAAAGGATCTGACTTTCGTCACGTTCTTTGGCGCTGACCATTCTTTGATGGCCTCAATCTTCTTAGGATATACAACTATCCCATCCTTCGAAATAATATGCCCCAAGTAATGGATCTTCTCCTGATAAAATGAACACTTTCTCAACTTGGCATACAATTGGTTCTCTCTTAGCACCTGCAACACCATCCTCAGATGTTGTTCATGCTCTTCCTCCGACTTGGAATACACTAGAATTTCATCGAGGAAAACTATGACAAACTTGTCTAGATAGTCCCTGAATACACTATTCATTAATTCATTAGGCACATAAATATAGCGGGTGCGTTTGACATCTCAAATGACACCATTGTGAACTCGTAACGTCCCCAACCATCAAATCCATTGCCGGGAAACACTACTATGTGGAACATTCCCATAAATTATATATAACATGCATATTAAATCAAATTAACTCATTTAACATAGATTTACTACCATCATACAGACTTAAACATAATTAACAATAAATATAATTGCAGTGGAATACATGATAATATTACAAGCATCACATACATGCATTTTAATTGAAATTAAAAACGTAATGATACTTATCTTTGAAACTGTAGTAACTCCACCAACTATGTGCAGACCTTCCACGAACCTCCCAGCCTTAGACTACGCTACTCATCACTCTCAGCAGTGGGTCACCCACGAGATGGGACTAAGCTCCACCCAAGGCAAGAAGTTCCTAGACTAGGCTGGGGTTACAGGAAAAATGCACACTGCAACTAGAAGGATTCTCTCTAGGAGCTTTCTTACGCCCACTTCTCACGGAATCTCATTCCCCACATGCCTGTTACACCCAGGAGTATACACCTTCACAAGCATAGTCCATCGGTGCTTCAGCTCCCTCCCTTGGTCTCGGCAATAGGCTAGATCAGGAATTCTCAGAGCTCCATAGCTGGTGCTGGACTCTCTCTGGGAAAAAAAAACTTCCCTACAGACTCTCTCACTTGGAGAGAGATGCTCAAAGGCATAGAAACCTACCTCTTCTACCAAGGTCCTGACAACCTGCTTCTTCAGCACACTCTTCGACTCAGTTCCATCAAGGTACGGGTGACAACAATGATAACTGGTCAACACCACTCATGAAAACAAAAGGTTGCAACCCAAGAACGGTTTGGGTACAGACTCGGCTCTACAAGGGAAGATAAGCTGGGTTCACAAGACACACAGGAGACATGACTTAGTCCATGGGTTTTCCATTGGTTTTCAAGTTGCGTGACAAGGAATCAACGCAGAGGTCGAACACAAACTCTTATCGTTCAGATAGAGGATGCGTCGACTTCTCATGAAAAACATCACAGGTTGGCCTAATGGTTTTGGGTTTTAGATCTGCATGAGGTATGCAGATATCAGATGTCGAGACCCCATAGTTCAGACATTGGACGCGAGAATGAAGGACGAACCCCCATCACGACTCAATTCTTGGGTTAAATTGCATGTGCCTGGGTCGACAAATGTCACCCATGAAGTTGCATGCACTCCATCAAGTATGCGTTCCTTTTTCTAGGAACTTAGGATAAAAGTATACCTTTCACGCCACTTTGGAATAATAATAAATCATTATCTCAAGGACTTAAGCTCCTAAGCTTAGCCTCTCTTTCCAACCTTTCAACCCCCTTTATTGTAAAGTCCTCGACCATCAACCCCATTGCCGGGCAACGCTACTACGCGGAACATTCCCATAAATTATATAGAACATGCATATTAAATCAAATTAACTCATTTAACATAGATTTACTGCCATCATACAGACTTAAACATAATTAACAATAAATATCATTGCAACAGAATACATGATAATATTACAAGCATCACATACATGCATTTTAATTGAAATTAAACATGTAATGATACTTATCTTTGAAACTGTAGTAACTCCACCAACTACATACAGACCTTCCACAAACCATCCAGCCTTATACCATGCTGCTCATCACGCTTAGCAGTGGGTCACCCCCCAGCTGGGACTAAGCTCCACCCAAGGAAAGGGAATCCTATACTAGGCTGAGGTTACAGGAAAACTGCACAGTGCAACCAGAAGGATTCTCTCCAGAAGCCTTCTTACGCCCACTACTCACAGAATCTCATTCCCCACATGCCTGTTCCACCCGGGAGTATACACCTTCACAAGAACAGTCCATCGACGCTTCACCTCCCTCTCTGGGTCTCAGCAACAAGCCATATTAGGAATTCTCAGAGCTCTGTAGCTGGTTCTGGACTCTCTCTGGGAAATAACCACTTCCCTATAGACTCTCTCACCTGGAGAGAGCTGCTCATAGGCCTGACAACCTGCCTCTTCTACCACGGGCCTGAGAATCCGCTTCTTCAACACACTCTTTGACTCAGTTCCAACAAGGTATGGGTGACAACAATGGTAATTGGTCAACACCACTTAGGAAAACAAAAAGCTGCAACCCAAGAACGGTTCGCGTACGGACTCGGCTTTGCAAGGGCGGATAAGCTAGGTTCACAAGACACATGAGACACGGTTCAATCCATGGTTTTTCCATTGGTTTTCAGGTTGTGTAACAAGGAATCAACGCAGAGGTTGAACACACACTCTAACGGTTCTGACAGAGGATGCGTTGGCTTCTGAGGAAAAACATCACAGGTTGGCCTCACGGTTTTGGGTTTCAGAGCTACGTGAGGTATGCAGATATCAGATGCCAAGACCCCACAATTCAAACATTAGACACCAGAATGGAGGATGAACCCCCATCACGGCTCAATTCTTGGGTTAAATTTTATGTGCCTAGGTCAACACATGTCGCCCATGAAGCTGCATGCACTCCATCAAGTATGCGTTCCATTTTCCCAAAACTTAGGATAAAAGTATACCTTTCACACCACTTTGGAATAATAATAAATTATTATATCTAGGACTTAAGCCCCTAAGATTAGACCCTCTGTCCAACCTTTCATCCCCCTTTTCCCTTACCCACTCTGTGGAAGCTTAGTCCCCCATTACTCTTTCTTCGTGGTCGGTCTACATGCAATGATGTTTAATCTTTATTAATGTTCTGCATAATTACATATACAAAAACAGGTTCCTGGCCTTTAACACTTAGGCTCTCCGGCCTAATAAACACATAAGCCCACCAAATTATCAATACTTGGCTCACCAGCCTACAAAACATGATTACAATTCATAAACATGATTACAATTCATAATATAACTGGGGCACTACCGGGGGATATTACAATCCTCTCCCCTTATTTTTGCACTATCCTCAGTGAAACTTTTACACAACATCAACAAGATTTTCAAAATATTCAAAAAGATGCAGGTATTCTTCCCGCATAACATCCTCATGCTCCCATGTCACATCCTCAGGACTATACCAGTTCCATTGGACCTTTACAAGCCCTATGTATCGATTCCAGAGTTGTTTTCTTTTCTAGTCCAATATGCGGACATGATGAACTTGGAGGACACCTTCTTGCTCCACCTTCCACTTCAATCATGTGTGACTAATATTCAGCTTTCTTGTTGTCCAGGGCTGCGTAGATCCTTGGAATTCTACTGCCCATGTCCTCCACTGTTTCAACTTGCTGAACATTATGGATGACTCTCACTTTTCCATTTTTATGGGGACAATCTCTGTACTTGTGGTTCCCTGACATCCCCAACACTGAATGGGCGTATGCCTTGGCCTTTGTTCCCCTATGTTAGCCATTCTCGGCTCTCTAAACGATGGTTGTCCTTGAGGACTATTTATGAAAAGGGTGGCTTAGTTCCCTTCTTCCTTTGATCCATTTGGAATTTCTTCTTGTCTTCCCAAGCCTTCCAAAAGGTAGGCTTCTCTCTTTGCTACTCATATAAGAATTTCACTCTTCTTATAGTTTCATCCATAGTCTTAGGATCATCATACTGAATCTTTTCACCAATAGAAGGTGGCAATCCACTTAGATACCTATGAATATTGACAGTCTCATCTTTGATGAACGAGACATACTTCAACAATTCTAAAAATCTTTGTTCATATTCATCAATGGTCATGCTGCCCAGCTTGAGTTCAAAAAACTCTTTCATCTTTCTATCGTAGTATCTCTTAGTCAAGTATTTCTTCTCAAAATACCTCTTGAATTATTTCCAAGTTGTATCTTTCTCTCTAATGTGCTGCACCTGCACAAGTTGATCCCACCACATGGATTCTTTTCCCTTCAGTTGATACATTGCAATTCCTCCTTCTGCATGAGAGGAATAATTCTGCAGTTGGAGATATTTCCTCATGCCAAGCAACCATGTTTCGGCATCTTCCTCCTTCTTATGTTCTCCATCAAACGTAGGAGGCTTAATCTTGTTCATTTTTCTCTTCAGTTCATCCAATCTAGATCTCTTGTGCTTTCTGGTAGGAGATGGGCTTGAACTACTACGTGCCCTCCTCTTGGAGCGATCTTGGGAGTGATGATGGTGTCTACCAACACTCCTTTATCTTCTTCCCTTAGAATTCTAGTGACTCCCTATTTTGCTCGAGTCTCTCTCCTTGTCCAAATTCTTTTTTATTCTCTCCAGACTCTTCATCAACTTTAAGTTGAGTTATCCCTATTGTTCCTTATCTTTCATGAGATTTTTGCTATCTGCTTCCCTTTTCCAGGAACTTAGGATAAAAGTATACCTTTCACACCACTTTGGAATAATCATAAATTATAATCTCAAGGACTTAAGCCCCTAATGTTAGCCCCTCTTTCCAACCTTTCATCCCCCTTTCCCTTACCCACCTTTTGGAAGCTTAGTCCCCCATCACTCTTTCTTCATGGTCGGTCTACATGCAATGATGTTTAATCTTTATTAATGTTCTGCATAATTAAATATACAAAAATGGGCTCCTGGCCTTTAACACTTAGGATCTACAACCTAATAAACACATAAGCCCACCCGCTTATCAATACTCGGCTCACCAGCCTACAAAAATGATTTACAATTCATAAACATGATTACAATTCATAAACGTGATTACAATAGGGATCGTCCTTGGGGATATTACAATCCCCTCCCCTTATTTTTGCACTGTCCTCAGTGCAACTTTTACACATCATCAACAAGATTTTCAAAATCTTCAAAAAGATGCAGATATTTTGCTCGCATAACATCTTCATGTTCCCAAGTCGCGTTCTCAGGACCATACCAGGTCCACTGGTCCTTTACAAGCTCTATGGATCGATTCCAGAGCTGTTTGTTTTTTCGGTCCAATATGCGCACAGGATGCACTTGCAGGACACCTTCTTGTTCCACTTGAATCAAATTCCAATCAATTACATGATTATCATCAGGTATATATTTCTTAAGCAATGAAACATGAAACACATTATGTACAATCATGGATGCAGGTAATGCAAACATATATGCAACTGGCCCAATCCTTTCTATGATTTCAAATGGCCCATACAATATGGCTGCCAAATTATGGTGGTTGGAGTTTCTTTGTGAATATGACCTTGATATCAAGCATATCAAAGGAAAAGAGAACAAAGTGGCTGATGCACTCAGTAGGAGAGTGCATGAATTTCATGCTACAACCATTAGCATGTACCAAACAGATATTAAAAGCAAAATTTTGGATGCTGCAAATGTAGATTTGCAGTACAGGGATTTGGTAGCAAAGCTATAGCATGGTAAGATGCCACATAAAGTGGAGAATTATAAATTGGAAACTGATGAAACACTTATGTACAAGAACATAATTTATGTACCTAACGTCCAGGAAATGAAACTTATGATTTTAAAAGAAATGCATAATGTGCCTTATGCTAGGAACCTTGGATATCAAAAAACTCTGGAAGCAGTCAAGAGCCATTACTTTTGGCCAAGTATGAAGAAAAAGATTGTAGAATACATCGCCAGATGTATGGATTTCCAAAAGGTTAAAGCTAAGCACCGACACCCAGCAGGGTTGCTGCAACCTTTACCCATTCCTGAGTGGAAGTGGGAGGTAGTGACAATGGATTTCATCACAGGATTGCCCAGAACAGGAAATCAACATGACTCAATCATGGTGGTGGTGGAAAAACTTACGAAAGCTTCTCATTTCATTCCGTTAAAGAATAAGCACAAGAAAACAGATGTTGCCGACATCTTTATGAAGGAAGTGGCATGATTGCATGGAATTCCCAAGGCAATTGTGTCTGATAGAGACCCGAAATTTACCTCAAATTTCTGGAAAGGGTTATTCAAGGGGTTTAGAATGAATCTGAACTTTAGTACAACTTATCATCCTGAGTTGGATGGGTAGACAGAGTTGGTGAATCGAGTGATATAATATATGCTAAGGATGTATGTGATGTACAAACCATCTAAATCGGAAGACTACCTACATTTAGTATAATTCGCCTACAACAATGGGTATCAAGCATCATTGAAGATGAGCCCATTTGAAACATTTTATGGAAGAAAGTGAAATACTCCAGTAAGCTAGGATAATCCAGCTGATAAGGCAGTAGTTAGGCCAAATTTTTTCAAGGAAATGGAAGAACAAATGCTAAAAATAAAGCAGAATTTGAAAGCTGCCCAAGATAGGCAGAAAAGTTATGCTGATAAAAAAAAAACCCACAAAGAGTTTAAAGTGGGCGATCATGTTTTCCTGAAAGTGAAAGCCAATAGAAGTTCCCTGAAGATGGGAAACTGCAC
Source organism: Picea mariana (assembly GCA_032191745.1). Taxonomy (NCBI): domain Eukaryota; kingdom Viridiplantae; phylum Streptophyta; class Pinopsida; order Pinales; family Pinaceae; genus Picea; species Picea mariana. Next base: position 591,264 of record JASDQU010100208.1, on the reverse strand, counting down.
CAAGTTGGCAACCATATTTTGTGGGTCATTTGAAATCCTAGAAAAGATCGGGCTAGTTACATATATGCTTGCATTACCTGCATCCATGACTGTACATAATGTGTTTCATGTTTCATTGATTAAGAAATATATACCTGATGCTAATCATGTAATTGATTGGAATGTGATTCAGGTGGAACAAGAAAGTGTCCTGCAAGTGCATCATGTGCACATATTGGACTGGAAAAGAAAACAGCTCTGGAATTGAGCCATAAGGCTTGTAAAGGTCCAATGGACCTGGTACGGTCTCGAGGACATGACTTGGGAACATGAAGATGCTATGCGGGAAGAATATCCACATCTTTTTGAAGATTTTGAAAATCTTGCTGATGATGTGTAAAAGTTGCATTGAGGATAGTGCAAGAATAAGGGGATGGGATTGTAATATCCCCAAGAACGAGCCCTATTGTAGTCACGTTTATGAATTGTAATCATGTTTATGAATTGTAAATCATGTTTTTTAGGCTGCTGAGCCGAGTATTGATAAGCGGGTGTGCTTATGTGTTTATTAGGCCGGAGAGCCTAAGTGTTAAAGGCCATGAGCCTGTTTTTGTATATGTAATTATGCAGAACATTAATAAAGATTAAGCATCGCTGTGTGCAGACCGACCACAAAGAAAGAGTGATGGGGGACTAAGATTCCACAAGGTGGGTAAGGGAAAGGGGGCTGAAAGGTTGGAAAGAGGGGTTAACCTTAGGGTCTTAATTCCTTGAGATAATAATTTATTATTATTCAAAAGTGGTGAGAAAGGTATACTTTTATCCTAAGTTCCTGGAAAAGGGAAGTAGGTAGCAGAAAGATCATGAAAGCTAAGGAAAAATAGGGAGAATTCAACTTAAAGTTGATGAAGATTCTGGAGAGAATGGAAAAGAAGTTGGACAAGGAGAGAGACTCGAGCAAAACAGGGAGTCACCAGACTTATGAGGGAAGAAGATCAAGGAGTGTTGGTAGACACCATCATCACTCCCAAGGTCACTCCAAGAGGAGGGAAAATAGTAGTTCAAGCCCATCTCCTACCAGAAATCACAGGAGATCTGGAGTGAATGAACTAAAGGGAGAAATGAACAAGATTAAGCCTCCTTTGTTTGATGGAGAACATAAGACGGAGGAAGAAGCCGAAACATGGTTTCTTGGCATGAGGAAATATTTCCAACTACAAAATTATTCCTCTCATGCAGAAGGAGGAATTGCGATGTATCAACTGAAAGGAAAAACATCCATGTGGTGGGATCAACGTGTGCAAGTGCAACACATTAGAGAGAAAGATATCACTTGGAAAGAATTCAAGAGTTATTTTGAGAGGAAATACTTGACTAAAAGATACTACGATAGAAAGATGAAAGAGTTCTTTGAACTCAAGCTGGGCAGCATGACCATTGATGAATATGAACAAAGATTTTTGGAATTGCTGAAGTATGTCCCATTCATCAAAGATGAGACTGTCAAGATTTAGAGGTATCTAAGTGGATTTCCACCTTCCATTGGTGAAAATATTCAGTATGATGATCCTAAGACTATGGAAGAAACTATAAGAAGAGAAAAATGTTTATATGAGCAACAAAGAGAAAACCCTACTTTTCGGAAGGCTTGGGACGACCAGAAGAAGTTTAAGAAAGAGTAGAGGCAGAAGGGAAACAAACCTTCCTTTTTCAGAAATAGTCCTCAAGGACGTCCATCATTTAGAGAGCCGAGAATGGTTGAAGTAGGGGAACAAAGGCCAAGGCAGACACCCATTCAGTGTTGGGGCTGTTAGGGGAACCACGAGTACATAGACTGTACCCACAAAAATGGCAAAGTGAGAGCTGTCCATAATGTTCAGCAAGATGAAACAGTGGAGGACATGGGCAGTAGAATGCCAAGGATCTACGCAGCCCTAGATAACAAGCAAGATGAATATCAGTTGCACATGATTAAAGTGGAAGGTATGATCAACAACCATGGCTTTACTGTTTTAATTGATTCAGGGGCTAACCATAGTTATATAGATCCTATAGTGGTGGAGAGTTTGCAATTGTCGAGAAGAAAACATGAAAAGTATTGGTTAGTGTAGCTGGCTACAGGAACCAAGAAGAAAGTCACTGAGTTAGTTAAGTGTTGTCCAGTGGACATGAATGGACTAAGCACAAAGGCTGAATTGAACATTCTGCCTTTAGGTTCTTATGATTGTCTAGTTGGGATGGATTGGTTGGATCAACACCATGCCATCCTAGATTGTCATAATAAGGAATTCGCTTGCCTGGATGAGGAAGGAATTTAGAAAACAGTCCAAGGAATTCCCAGAGCTGTTGCTATCAGAGAAATCTCAGCAATGCAGCTGAAGAAGTGCTACAGAAAAGGATGTCAATTATTTGCAACCCATGTGGAGGAAGCATCTAAGGATGAAGTATCAAATATTAGAGATCATGCGGTACTAAAGGAGTTTGAAGATGTATTTTAGGAGGTACTCAGACTACCTTTGAAAAGAGATATTGACTTCTCTGTAAACTTGATGCCTAGAGCAACTCCAGTGTCGAAAGATCCTTACAGAATGTGTACGCCAGAGTTGAAAGAGCTGAATTGCAGCTTGAAGAGCTTCTGAAGAAGGGGTATATATGCCCAAGCATGTCACCTTGGGGTGCCCTGGTCCTATTCATGAAGAAGAAGGACGGGACGCTGAGATTATGTATCGATTTCAGACAATTGAACAAAGTAACTGTAAAGAAAAAATATCCTTTGCCGAGGATTGATGACCTATTCGATTAGTTGAAGGATGTAAAGATATTTTAGAAGATAGAACTCAGGTCAGGATATCACCAGGTAAGGATAAAGGATGAATAAATCAACAATACCACCTTTAGAACAAGGTATGGTCATTACAAGTTCACAGTGGTGCCATTTGGGCTGTCGAACACAACCGCTATTTTTATGTGCCTGATGAATGGTGTATTTAGGGACTATCTAGACAAGTTTGTCATAGTCTTCCTGGATGACATTCTGGTGTATTCCAAGTTAGAGGAAGAGCATGAAAAACATCTGAGGATGGTTTTGTAGGTGCTAAGAGAGTACCAACTCTATGCCAAGTTGAACAAGTGCTCGTTTTATTAGGAGTATATCCATTACATGGGGCATATTATTTCGAAGGATGGGATAGTTGTAGATCCTGATAATATTGAGTCCATTAGAGAATGGTTAGTGGAAAAGAATGTGATGAAAGTCATATCCTTTATGGGTCTAGATGGTTATTACAAAAGGTTTATCATAGGGTTCTCAAGGATAGCTTACCCTATCACTTCCTTGCAAAGGAAGGAGAATAAGTTTTAGTGGACTGAAGAATGTGAGAAAATATTCCAGGAATTGAAGCAACTGTTAACAAATGCTCCAATCCTAAGGATTGCAAAAACAAATGAATATTTCATAGTGTGCACAGATGCATGCAAAGAAGGACTCGGAGGAGTCCTAGTCAGAATGGATTTGCAATATGTTATGAGTCCAGGAAGCTGAAAGAGCATGAAAAAAACTATGCCACTCATGATTTGGAGTTGGCAACCATAGTGCACGCTCTAAAGAAATGAAGGAATTAACTCATGGGAAAGAGGTTTGAGCTAAGGACAGACCATAACAGTTTGAAGTATTTTCTTGATCAACCAATCTTGAATGCTAGGCAGAGTAGGTGGTTGGATTTTATTTGTGAATATGACCTTGATATCAAGCATATCAAAGGAAAAGAGAACAAAGTGGCTGATGAACTCTACAAAAGAGTGCATGAATTGCATGCTACAACCATTATCATATACCGAACTGATATTAAAATAAGAATTTTGGAGGCTGCAAATGCATATTTGCAGTACAGGGATTTGGTAGCAAAGCTACAACATGGTAAGATTCCACAGAAAGTGGAGAATTATAAATTGGAAACTGACAGAACACTTCTGCACACGAACATAATTTATGTACCTAACGTGCATGAATTGAAACTTATGATTTTGAAAGAAATGAATAATGTGCCTTATGCTAGGCACCCTGGATATCATAAAACTGTGGCAGTAGTCAAGAGCCATTACTTTTGTCCAAGTATGAAGAAAGAGATTGCAAAATGCATTGCCAGATGTATGAAGTGCCAGAAGGTTAAAGCTGATCATAGGCACCTAACAGGGTTGCTGCAACCTTTACCCATTCTCGAGTGGAAGTGGGAGGTAGTGACAATGGATTTTATCACAGGATTGCCCATAACAGGCAAGCAACATGAATCAATCATGGTGGTGGTGGACAAGGTTACAAAAGTTGCCCATTTAATTCTGTTAAAGACTACTCACAAGACATCGGATGTTGCCGACATATTTATGAGGGAACTGACACGATTGCATGGAATTCCTAAGACAAATTTGTCTGATAGATACCCAAAATTTACCTCAAATTTATGGAAAGGGTTATTCAAGGGGTTCATAACGAATCTGAACTTCAGTACAACCTATCATCCTGAGTCTGATGGCAGACAGAGCGGGTGAATCAAGTGATAGAAGATATGCTAAGGATGTATGTGATGGAAAAACCATCTAAATGGGAAAGTGAAATTCTCCAGTAAGTTGGGATAATCTAGCTGATAGGGCAGTAGTTGGGCCAGAGTTGCTCAAGGAAATTGAAGAATAAATGCTTAAAATTAATCAGAATTTGAAAGCTGCCCAAAACAAGCATACCAGATATGCTGATAAAAACAAAACCCACAGAGAGTTTAAAGTGGACGATCATGTTTTCCTAAAAGTGAAAGCCAATAGAAGTTCCCTGAAGCTGAGAAATTGCACCAAGTTGGCAGCCAAATTTTGTGGGCCATTTGAAATCCTAGAAAGGATTGGGCCAGTTGTATATATGCTTGCATTACCTGCATCCATGACTATACATAATATGTTTCATGTTTCATTGCTTAATAAATATATACCTGATGCTAATCATATAATTTATTGGAATTTGATTCAAGTGGAACAAGAAGGTGTCCTGCAAGTGCATCATGTGCGCATATTGGACCAGAAAAGAAAACAGGTCCAGAATCGAGCCATAGGGCTTGTAAAGGTCCAGTGGACCTAGTACAGTCCTGAGGACATGCCTTGGGAACATGAAGATTCTATGCGGGTAGAATATCCGCATATTTTTGAATATTTCGAAAATCTTGTTAATGTTGTGTAAAAGTTGCACTGAGGACAATGCAAAAATAAGGGGAGGGGATTGTAATATTCCCAAGGAAGATCCCTGTTGTAATCATGTTTATGAATTGTAATCATGTTATGAATTGTAAATCATGTTTTGTAGGCTAGTGAGACGAGTATTGATAAGCGGGTGGGCTTATGTGTTTATTAGGATGGAGAGCCTAAGTGTTAAAGGACAGAAGCATGTTTTTGTATATGTAATTATGAAGAAAATTAATAAAGATTAAACATCACTGCGTGAAAAATGACCACGAAGAAAGAGTGATGGGGGACTAAGATTTCACTAGGTGGTTAAGGGAAAGGGGGATGAAAGGTTGGAAAGAGGGGCTAACCTTAGGTGCTTAAGTCCTTGAGATAATAATTTATTATTATTCCAAAGTGGTGTGAAAGGTATACTTTTATCCTAAGTTCCTGGAAAAGGGAAGGAGATAGCAAAAAGCTCATGAAATCTAAGGAAAAACGGGGAGAATTCAACTTAAAGTTAATGAAGAGTCTAGAGAGAATAGAAAAGAAGTTGCACAAGGATAGAGACTCAAGCAAAACAGGGAGTCACCAGACTTCTGAGGGAATAATATCAAGGAGTTTTGGTAGACACCATCATCACTCCCAAGGTCCCTCCATGAGGAGGGAACATAGTAGTTCAAGCCCATATCCTACCAGAAAGAATTTTAAGAAAGAGTAGAGGCAGAAGGGAAACAAACCTTCCTTTTTTCAGAAACAGTCCTCAAGGAAATCCATCGTTTAGAGAGTCAAGAATGGCTTAAGTAGGGGAACAAAGGCCAAGGAAAACATCCATTCAGTGTTGTGGCTGTCAGGGGAACCACAAGTATAGAGATTGTCCCCATAAAAATGGAAAAGTGAGAGCTGTCCATAATGTTTAGCAAGCTGAAACAGTGGTGGACATGGGGAGTAGAATGCGAAGGATATATGCAGCCTTGGACAACAAGCAAGCTGAATATCAGTCGCACATGATTGAAGTGGAAGGTATGATCAATAACCATGCCTTTACTATTTTAATTGATTCAGGGGCTAGCCATAGTTATATAGATCCTAGAGTGGTGGAGAGTTTTCAATTGTTGAGAAGCAAACATGAAAAGTATTGGTTAGTGCAGCTGGCTATAGGAACCAAGAGGAAAGTCACTAAGTTAGTTAAGTCCTGTCTAGTGGACATGAATGGACTGAGCACAAAGGATGAATTGAGAATTCTACCTTTAGGTTCTTTTGATTGTCTAGTTGGGATGGATTGGTTGGATCAACACCATGCCATCCTAGACTTTCGTAATAATGTATTCAATCGCCTGGATGATTAAGGAAATCAGAAAACAATCCAAGGAATTCCCAGCGCTGTTGCTATCAGAGAAATCTCAACAATGTAGCTGAATAAGTGATATAGAAAAGGTTGTCAATTATTTGCAGCCCATGTGGAGGAAGCATCTAAATATGAGGTCTCAAATATTGGAGATCATGTGGTACTAAAGGATTTTGAAGATGTATTTCAGGAGGTACCCGGACTACCTCTGAAAAGAGATATTGACTTCTCTGTAAACTTGATGCTTGGAGCAACTCCAGTGTCGAAAGCTCCTTACATAATGCGTATGCCAGATCTAAAAGAGCTGCAATTGCATCTTGAAGAGATTCTGAAGAAGGGGTATATAAACCCAAGCATGTCACCTTGGGGCACCCCGGTCCTGTTCATGAAGAATTAGGAAGGGACGCTAAGATTGTGTATCGATTTCAAACATTTGAACAAAGTAACTGTAAAGAACAAATATCCTCTATCGAGGATTGATGACCTCTTCGATCAATTGAAGGATGCAAAGATATTTTAGAAGATAGACCTCAGGTCGGGATATCACCAGGTAAGGATAAGGGATGAAGACATCAACAATATTTCCTTTAGAATAAGGTATGGTCATTAGGAGTTCACAGTGGTGCCATTTGGGCTGTCGAATGCAACCGATTCTTTTATGTGCCCGATGAATGGTGTATAACATGCATATTAAATAAAATTAACTCATTTAACATAGATTTATTGCCATCATACAAACTTAAACATAATTAAAAATAAGTATCATTGCAATGAAATACATGATAATATTACAAGCATCACAGACATGAATTTTAATTGAAATTAAACATGTAATGATACTTATCTTTGAAACTGTAGTAACTCCACCAAATACATGCAGAAATTCCGCGAACCTCCCAGCCTTATACCACGCTACTCATCACTCTCAGCAATGGGTCACCCCTGAGATGGGACTAAGCTCCAACCAAGGCAAGGGAATCCTAGACTAGGCTGAGGTTACAGGAAAACTGCACAGGGAAACCGGAAGGATTCTCTCCAAGAGCCTTCTTACGCCCACTACTCACAGACTCTCATTCCCCACATGCCTGTTCCACCTGGGAGTATACACCTTCACAAGCACAGTCCATCGATGCTTCACCTCCCTCTTTAGGTCTCGACAATAGGCCAGATCAGGAATTCCAGGCCGGATCAAGAATTCTCAGAGCTCCGTAGCTGGTGTTGGACTCTCTATGGGAGAAAACCACTTCCTAGTAGACTCTCTCACCTAGAGAGAGATTTTCACAGGCTTGACAACCTACCTCTTCCACCACGGGCCTGCCAACCCTCTTCTTTAGAACACTCTTTGACTCAATTCCAACCAGGTGAGGGAAACTGCAGCAACATCAACACTCAATTGACACAAGGATGATGACCACAACAGAAAATGGGCATAGGCCTGAAAATGGAAACGACCAGAAGCTAAGACAGAAAACGCTCAGGCGACTACCTAGGTGTCGGGTTCCAAAAAAGACATAGATCGGCCCATGGATTATTGGTTTTAGGATGCGTGACAAGAAATTATGCAGAGGTCGATGATGGAGGCCAAACACAGAGACCAGACGAAATTCATGGGAATACACCGGTCGATCACAGAGGTCTCACGGTTTTAGGATTCAGAGCTGCATGAGGTATGCATGCAGAGATCATATGCAGAGACCCGTCATTTCAGACAATGAACGACATAATGAAGGACAAACCCCCATCACGACTCAATTCTTGGGTTAAATTTCATGTGCCTAGGCCGACACATGTCGCCCTTGAAGCTGCATGCACTCCATCAAGTATGTGTTCCCTTTTCCAGGAACTTAGGATAAAAGTATACCTTTCACACCACTTTGGAATAATAATAAATTATTATCTCAAGGACTTAAGCCCCTAATATTAGCCACTCTTTCCAACCTTTCATCCCCCTTTTCCCTTACCCACTCTATGAAATCTTAGTCCCCCATCACTCTTTCTTCGTGGTCAGTCTGCACGTAGTGATGTTTAATCTTTATTAATGTTCTACATAATTACATATACAAAAATAGGCTCTTGGACTTTAACACTTAGGCTCTTCGGCCTAATAAACACATAATCCCACCAACTTATCAATACTCGGCTCACTAGCCTACAAAACATGAGTACAATTCATAATATAACTGGGGCACTATCGGGGGATATTACATTTGAGATATCATCCTTTGTGTGCAAATGAATAAYTCTAGAATCTTTGAAATTTCCATCGTCCAATTCCTTTCGAAGTCTAAGATTGATGGTTGGTAAAATTCACCTGTTCCAAATATTTAGGAAATTGCTAAATTTACATTTCCATARCCGTTAGTTTTTTTTTCTCACGTAGAGGATGTTATATGTCATTGAGTTTATTTTATCATTTCCTGAGTCATTATCTCTTTGTTTGGGCCAAGTTTAGATTCCCCTAGATGTTTTGCTTCATGCTTGAGCCTTGGGAAAGTTCACATCTCTGTAGGTGTTTTACTTAGTCCCTGGGTGAGTTCACATACCCTTAGGATTTTTACTTCATTCCATCCCATTGGGTTTTTTACCTCGTACCTGGGCGAGTTCACATTTCCCTTGGCATATTACTTCATGCCTGAACGATTCCACATCCCTATCACCATTTTGTTTCATGCTTGGGAGACTCTATTCACTAATGGTTGATTCATTTACCTCATAGAATATTACTAGGTGGATGAATTCTGTTGGGTATGTGTTATATTCTTTGCACGAGTAGTAGTGTCTAGGCATATCTGTCAGGCGTGTAGGGGGGTTAGAGCCCCCCGCCCCAGGAATTTTTTTTTTCTGCCTTGAGAAACGTGTCATGTATTTAGGTGGTTTTTCAGCACATGGTTTTTGCCGATGGTTTTCTATTTCCGGTTAAGGAATTAGGGTTTTGGACTAATCCAGGTCATTGGGTTAGGGTTTTGGATGTCGCTGGCTCCTATATGTATATTGTATTGTAAACAATGTAACACAATGTATGAATATAACATATGCTGGTTTTCTCGGTTTGGGTTTCCAGGGGAAAAATCTCTGTGTAATGTTTGTATTCGCCATTGTATCTTTTCTGTTCTTTTCTGAATATTTGTTTACAGTAGACATTGTACAAGGTTAGAATTTACAAATTCAAGCCAAGGTAGAGAAAATTCTAGAACCAGAGCCAAGTTATTGAATTCAAGGGAGGAATGACAATCCTATCAAGAGCCAATCTCGTGAGAAAAAATAACCATACAAATAAGTATGCAAGAAGAAACAGTTTGAGAGATGGTAAGAATTTGACCAACATAAAAAATATTCAATGTGAGTGATGAGATGATCCGGTTTATGCTAAGAATGAAAAGAGATAAAAATAAAAATATAGCAGAGAACACATAAATACAGTGAAACCCAACTTCTATTAATGAATAAGAGAGAAAAGCGTTGTAGAAAAAAATTGGCAGAACAGGGTAGCTTATCTCTAAAAAGAAATAGATGTTGGCTACGCTTCACTCACAACAAGCTTTACATCACACTCCATTGCATGCTTAAAGGGCCTCCTTCACCTCAATTATATATGAGAGAGAGAGGAGAACAACTCCCATGATGCATGTAGGATAATTTAGACTAAGTTTATAAATTTCCATAGGCATGTAAGACACTAGGAATTCCCAGGTGATCACCCATCTAAGTACTACTCTAGCATGAGCATGCTTAACTACAAAGTTATAATGGGATCCGGTGAATTAATGCTATGTTGTAGGCATGTACACAAAATATCTAGGAAATCATTACATGATGTCTGTAATTAACAAATGAATATGGAATTACATTCCATTCCCCATCAAAAGGGTGAATATCATGGTTTATCAAAACCATAGGCTCAAAATGTAGATTTAGTGGAAAAGGTGGATGGCCACTGAGATCCACCTAGATCATTCCTCCCTCCTTAGGAATAAATGGTCCCCATTGTGTCAATTTCCCTCAGGAGATCGAGAAACTTCTGTTGAATCTGAACCTTGTTCAGCTACTTTCCTTGTTGAAGTAGATGTCTTGCTTATACTTTGCCTGTGGAAGGATGTCATGAACCTGTTGGATCCATTCAACATATATGGCTACATGATATTCCTTGGTATGAGTGTGGGAGGACTCTGTCGATGAAGATGCAATAAGAAGAGCTATATCAATGGGAGCTATTGGTGGGAACCCTAAGCACACCTGAAAAGGGCCATGACCAATAGAGCTATGTTGAACATATGGAAGAATATCATTATATTCGTGTTCCTCTACAATCTTGTTGACTTTCTTTTGTTGGATAGAAACATCTTGGGTTGAGACTATAGTGGTCACAGTGTCCTTCTGTTCACCTTCTGACTGGATCATGAAGAGGATAAACTTTGCGGTATGAGAGATTACTTTGTGGAATTGTTTTTCCAAGATAATAGTCAGAACTACCTCTGGTACCTTGTAGAGATGACCTCCTAGCGTAACAATGGCACTACGGGGCTGAGACTCATATATAGCGTGACGTTTCCACATATATGGTTGTCCTAAAAGAACATCACATACTTCAATTGGGGCAACATCACACACCACCTCATGCTTGAAGGGCTTGCTGCCATAGGATAGGTGGCACTGCTAGCTGAAACATATGTCTCTTCCTTGAATCAACCATCTAATGGTGTATGGTTGGGGGTGTGGCATTGTTGGTAGCTTCAACCTCTTGACAACCTCAGTTGATATCAGGTTCATCTGACTATCGCTATTAATATTGAAATGCAGTGGAGTCCCCTTTACCCACATATGCAAGTGGAAGAGGCGCTCCCCCTCGTCAAGCTCCTCTGGTTCTTCTAGTTTTATTGTTGTAGCTGTGATGATAGTAGTGTGTTCTGGATCGATGATTCACTTCCCTTTATTGTGCTCTGAATCAAAGTATGAGTCAGGTTCTGATTCTTTTTCATTGAGMTCGACCACCAATGATTGTTTCGAGCAACATTCATCGATGTTGTGCCAGGGGATTTTGTAGAACTCACACCACTTTCCAGTGTCTTTCTTAAACTTCCCATTATGCTTCTTTTACTGCATCTTAGACTCACTCTCTTGAGGTTGTCCTTCCTTGCTRAAATTTCCTTCATTCTCTGATTTAGGGCTACATTTTCCATACTTTTGTTGTGGCATATTTTCAAACCCGAACTCCCGCTTACTCATCTTCTTGAATTTTTGTTTAATTTTGACCGCATATCAATAAGAATATCCCAGTGAGGTCCAATAAATCCATCTCTATTTGTATGTACATGTGAATACCACTGCAGTACTTCAAGCTCAGGTGCCACTCTGAGTATTTGATACCCAACTATGAGTGCAAGGTATGAAATATGTTAGTGTACTCTGACATCATTTGGTCTCCTTTCTGACGTAGAGTTGTCCATGTCATGTACTGGTCATCATAGTTTCCGACATGGTAGAAATCCTCCTTCAGGGCATCTACAAAGGTCGCCCAAGTGGGTTGTCTCTTGATTGGTGTAGATTCACCCGCAATGTACCTCTCCCAGTAACCTTCCCACCAAGATCTGACATAGGGAAGGGATTTAAGGAGCACAAAGGTGATATTTTCATTGTAGAAAAGTTTTTGGACATAATAATAACCTTCTAGCATGTTCAACCATTTTTCTAGAGCATCTACTTTTACATGGCCTTCAAATAAGGGGATATAAAAATTGAATTGTACCTTGAAGGGTGTCACAC
>JASDQU010100208.1:559884-578958 GCA_032191745.1 Picea mariana | reverse complement strand
CTGACATAGGGAAGGGATTTAAGGAGCACAAAGGTGATATTTTCATTGTAGAAAAGTTTTTGGACATAATAATAACCTTCTAGCATGTTCAACCATTTTTCTAGAGCATCTACTTTTACATGGCCTTCAAATAAGGGGATATAAAAATTGAATTGTACCTTGAAGGGTGTCACACCTTTGAAATGGATTCTTTTCGAAGATGCCTCAGCCGCTGACATCAATAGTCTTTGAAGGATCTAAGTGAAGTTGTCCATTATCTCATTCCTCTGTTGCATGAGGGATTCCTCAAGCAATGTATTGAAATGATATCCTAGTCTCTCATCTCTTTGTTCTTCCACCATGGGAGGTCTCTTGGGATAGAAAGAGAGATTGTCCTCGAGAAAAACTAGATCGATACCCCAAATATATATACCTTGACCTCGTCAGGGAATTTCTATGAGAAATGATAAGGAGTAGACTGCTTTGATACCACTGATCCAGATTATTCTAAGAACGAAATGAGATAAAAACAAATTTAATACAACAGAGAACATAAAAATTTAGTGAAACCAAACTTCTATTAATGAATAAGAGAGAAAAACTATGTAGGACACAAACTGATAGAATGGGGTATCTTATCTCTGAAAAGAAAGAGTTGTTGGATACACTTCATTTACAACAAGATTTACATCACACTCCATTGCATGTTTAAAGGGATTCCTTCACCTCAATTATATATCAGAGAGTGAGAGGATAAAAAATCCCATGATGCATGTGGGAGCAATTGAACTAAGTTTATAAAATGTCATAGGCATATAAAACTCTAGGACTTCTCGGGCGGTCACCTATTCTAGTACTACTCTAGCTTGAGCACGCTTAACTGTGGAGTTCTAATGGGATCCAATGCATTAACACTATGTTGTAGGCATGCACATAAAACCTCTAGGAAATCATTACATGATGTCTATAATTAACAAATGAAGATAACATTCCATTCCATTCCCCATCAAAAGGGTGAATATCATGGTTTATCAAAACCATAGGCTCAAAATGTTGATTTAGTGGAAAAGGTGGATGTCCATCGAGATACACTTGGATCATGAGATTGATATATATATGAGGAACTCTTTTGTATACATTGCATTCCTCCGTTTTAATGCCTATTTGAAGGCCATGTAAGGGTAGATGCTCTAGAAAAAATACCCTTTGGAGCTTGTATTTAATACCATCCACTATTCTAGTCGGCTTTTCGTGATAGACAATACAACTTGCAAAACATTCCCAATGCACCTGCCTATTGTCTTTATATTGTCATAGTTCCGGCCATTCATTATAAAATATGGAATCCAACCACAATCCCAATGACGTGTAGAACAAGAATTTATAAGGCATTGGCCCAGGGAATTTTCCAATCCTTCAAGACAATTAGTAGAGACATCAATTTTTCCTAGCGATGCTCAACAAAAAGGAAACAACTCTGAGTCTCACTTATTATATACAATTTCTTATTAACTAGTCATATTGTGTGTAGGTTAAGCGGAACAAGAGCCAACCATTCATCTATAGCATTTGTTGGCATGTTGCAAACCTTACATGCCATTTAAGAACAAAGTGATTTCAAATATCCTTATACAAGATAGAGGACAAAGGCCTAGTATCCTACACAAGACAGAGCAATATGTACAAGCTTGAGAACAAAGTTGAGATAGAGACAAGAAATTTCATTATGTGAGGATCCATGTTGGTGAAGCAAGTGGACTATAAAGCCCTTGTTTATGAATCAAATGTCTACAATTTATAGTTTGATATAAACAATATTGAAAAATATTATTCCAACCAATATGATGCTTTTTTTTTGACAAATTTTAGTATTTGTGCAACTTGTCCATCATTTTGGAGTCTTAAAGAGAAATTTGACAATGAACTTATGAATCAATTCGGGATGTCAATGGAAATTCAATGATTTTATTCCAAAATTAAATGATGTTGCGTAATGCTATTAACACAATGTAGGCTATGATTGGATTCTATAGAAATAGTATTATGTAGATGTAAGGTACTTCATTGGTTTGCCCTATTTTGTATGGGTTTTTTTAGAGTTGGGGTTGAGCATGATTGATTGACCTTGACTTGCATGATAAATATTCTTAGGATTATCTCCCTTTGGATTTTGTGCGGAGCAAAGGAATTATTTAATATAAATAATCCTTTTTTAATAAGTAAAAATGCCATTGTATTGCTGGCTACCAAAAAATATGCATATATAGAGATGCCAAGGAAATCTAGGTCCTTCAGTTTTGTATGGGATCCTAGATACTAAAAAAAGATCCATTATAGTTTTCCAACTTGTGTTATAACCAAAAGAAAGAATAACAATTTATAAGTTTTTCATCATCTTTGATAGCATTGTTTTTTCCCTTTAAGTCATCATATTTCCAAAAAATAGTAACAAAAATCTGATTGCTTCTTAGCCTATGCTTCACTACCATGTTTCTATATACAATATCTAAAAAAATCTAAATCACAAAGATGCAATGTTTACGCCCTTATTTCATCCTGAATAGATGAATTTTTTCTTTTTTCCACTTCCCGTTTAGCTCCAACTCATTTTCCCTCCTTTTTTGTGCATAAGTAATTGTTGTCTATTATGGCACATCAATCCAAAAGTTTTGGGGTACTCTACCCACCATTATGTTTTATTTCCAATTTCATTGCTTTTAGTTATGGTTTTGATTGAAAAAATAGATTAGTCATGTCAAATCCATTCCTATTTTGCTGCACCGCCAACTCATCTACCTCATCAACATAGGCAGGGACATTTTATGTTGGTGTTTTGGTTCCAAATTAATTTTAGTATTCCCTCCATGAGTCTTGTTACCCCTATTTCCATTCTTGAATTTGTTGGCCCTAAACATCTCCCTTAATTCATTCTTCAAGCCTGTTTCTCCTAGATAATTCCATTGGCTAGTGATATAGACATATCACCAATCCTCCTTTATGTTTGTGTTTCCCCAAATGGTCAAGAACTATGTTTCCTGTGTGCTATATGTGGTGAAACCCTAGGCTTTGAAATTAATAATTTGTATGTCTTATTTTTTTTACAATGTAACTAGGAACTAGTTCATCTCAAGAATTGTGTTGCTATGAATTTTAAAAACTAGTAACAATCTAATAATGATCATGGAATTGCCTTCAATTATTACCAACTTTTGGATCCCTAATTCTATTGCATATTTTATATCCTTCTTGAAAACCTATATCTTTTCCATGTTATTGGTAGTATTCCCTATGTTCTTAGCAAAGGAACGAATGGTCACATCCTTGGAGTGTCTAATGATGGCACCAATGACCGCCCCCCTTGGATTTCCCCAAGAGGACCCATCACAGTTTAATTTGTGGGTAGGGGTATCCAAAGGATTATAGATTACTCTCTCACATTGTATTTATTTTATATGAATGATAGGTATCTTTACCCCCCACACAAACATACAATTATACGCTTTTGGTGTAATTTGTAGGCCTTTTTATGAGATCAATATTCAGTGGCATCTTTAATGATTTTCCCAACTTTTAGGATAATCCCATGTGGATGTGGCTTATCTTGAAATAAAATACTATTTATTTCTTTCAAAATGTTCCAAATGATTCAAATATATGTAAAATATTAGGCCTCAACAACCTCAAAAGATTCAAGAGTTATTTCAAATTGTTGTAAAAGAGGGCGCCTCACAACAAAATCCATCTCATTTTATGTATTTGGGAAAGATAATGGATTATGTTGGTGTCCTTATTTTAGGGAAAATTTTCTTCAACTAAAACCAACAGTTCGAATCCTTAAAGCATAATTTGTTGGCAATGTTTTGTCATTTGATTTTTTGAATTTTCATGAACTATGCATGAGAACCATGAATAACTTACAAGGAGATACTCTTTTTCACTTTACATTCTATCAATGTATAAATTTGGTTGCATCTGTAAGTTTCTTCCTTACTGGTTATATCATATAGGTTATAAACAAGAATCTCCTCCACTCCCCATTTTTTGTAATCTTTCATCCATGAACCCAAAATGCTTTTGGGTGCTACAACTAGTGGTTTTTCCTTTGGGTACTTAGTAAAAAAAATAGAATAAAGCTAATAAATAAGGAATGAATTCATGTTCATGGTGAATTTTCAAAATGAAACCACTAGGTTATTCAACTATAAGATTATTTTGCAAGAAATTAAAGCCATAAATCTAGTTTTTTTTTCATATGGAGATGTAAAGCTAGTTTCTGTATAGGGGTTTTCTACTTTGAGATTTTGTAGTCAAATAAACCCCCGTACTCAAAAAATGCATGACCATGTATTAGACTAAAGAGGGGTCAAAGTACTATAACACCAAGCCCTTGAATCCAAGGATATCTTACTACAGTGGCATATTCCTGTGTTGGGTTGTTAGTGCACTTGTTTACTTATTTTTGGATTACTTTTGTGATTTGTGGACATATAAGAGTTCCGTCATGTTTCCATACTAGAGGTAGAAATAAAAAGGGGTATCAAAAATGCCATGGAAAAAATAGATACCTAGGATGTCCAATAAAAACATGGGTTTTTAAAATTGTAAATATGTAAGTAAAAAAAATAATAAAATATTCATGGATGAGTAGTGGCTACGCCACATGTATCAATATCCAACAAGATGAGCTCCAAAAGGTGGGATTCCTCTGCAAATTGGTTGATCACCATATCAAATGTTCCAATTATAGCCTCAAAATCCTCTCCAAGAGAAGTTGCTCCACTAAGAATCCTCAATAAATGTGCAAATAATAACCTTGAAGTGGCACATATGGTCCTCTAGTTAGGTCACACTATTAATATACAATAGAAGGTGTGCCACAAAGTCTCCATATCCAAGAGCGCATCCCATCTTGCCATACCATACAACATACTCATACAACATGCTCATATACTGCATGTGCTAGATGAAAGCCTCCAAACAAGATACGACGATGCTAACTAGGAAGACAATGCACATCATCCAACCATGGTATAACAATAATGAATCATAAAAAATACTCCCGCCATGTTGATGTGTTGTAGGGTGCTCAAAGTGACAACCAAGTACCATGGTAGATAATCAAATAATGAAGAAAATGCAAATCTTGAACTAAGGTACCTCCATATAAACGACATAAAATCATGATATGCTCTAGGGGCACAAAAAAATAAGTGTGCAAGAAAAAACTCTCCTTTAGACACTACACATGCATTGTTGGTGGTGGTCTAACATTCCATAAGGGAAGTGTTGAGGAAATTTTGTGTATCCATAACAATGCCCCTGTATTTGTCAAGTAATCCATACAAATATTGTGATGAAAATAAAAAAGGTTTTCTCTCATATAATATGAGGGGTACCTTTCTTCTGAGTTATACCTTTCCAACGAGCTATCGTGCGCATAAAATGGAGATCGTATGCAAAATTTATGACCCAAGGAGGTTGATGTACTAACTTACCCAAATGGGGCCCACATGACTTTTTGCGCTTCATCTCCTAGGGTTAGGTTTTTGGATGTATAGGGTTTTTGACATTCTTGTTTATTGTAAAAAGGCCTTCAAAGCCTCATTGTAATCATCTTCTTTCAAATGAGCTCAACCGTCACAACTCTTCTCATAGATAAGTCACCACCATTCCAACAAGATTTTTTTCCGCTGCATTTTACAGTTTCATCTTATTTCCTTATTGAATATAAAACCAGTTTTATTCTCTCTTTGTTATTACATATTAATCATATTTTAATAATCTTTATTCATTTCGTTCTTCTCATAAAATCCAGATCAGTGGTATCAGAGCATTCCGCTCCTTGTCATCTTAATACATGTCCCCAACAAGGTCAGGGTACAAAGACTTGGGTCTCGAGCTTGTTTCTCTCGAGGAAAAAAACTCTCGTATGCCCAAACGACCTCTCATGGTAGGAGAAAAGAAAGATGACGAGATAGGAGATCCTTTCAAAATTTTACTTGAGGAATCCCTCACGCAAGAGAGGAATGAGATGATGGATATTTTTGCACAAATCATTCGACGGATACCAACATGTGACACATCTTCTTTGAGTGGAGGCACCGCCCCCTTCAAGGTACAAATCAACTTCGACATTCCTAGATTTGAAGGTCAAATAAACGCAGATGCTGTAGACAAGTGGTTGAATCTACTAGAAGGGTATTTTTCTGTCCATAACTTTTCGAATAGAGAAAAGATTACTTTTGTGCTCCTCAAAGCCGTTCACCATGTCAAAAATTGGTGGGAAACGTTCTGTGAGCAAAAGGAAGGAGAGGAACCCTCATTATTTACAGTCACGGCCACCTGGGAATCCTTCAGGGATGCTATTAAGGAACAATACTACCCTGTTGGAAGTTATGACGACTTGTAAACCAAATGGACCACACTGTGGCAAGAAAGAGACCAAGCAGTGCCAGAGTTCACAAATATCTTCCATACCTTGCACACCAAGCCGGGTATCAAATATTCAGAGTGGAATTTGGTTCTCAAGTATCGCGGTTCTCTGCATATATACATCCAGAATGAAATGGAATTTATGGACATTTCGTCCTTGGGCGTGACCTACCGATATGCCGTCAAAATCGAGCAGAAGCTCAAAAAAAAGACGCGACAATTTGAGCTTGGGAACCCCTCACAACAAAAGCTAGGAAAGGGCGACCTGTTGGCAGCCAATTCACATTTTTTCACTATTTTATAAGCTACCTACACCAATGTTTTGCAAACATCAATTTTTTGTCGCAATTCTCAAATAAACGACACTTTTATTTTTGTGACATTTGCACATTTACCTTCGTTTTTGTTTTCACGACTGTAAGCGTGAAAACTTGATCTTTCGAAGTCGCATTAGAATCATTATTGAATTGTCGTTATCCTTCTTGTCGATATGCCTATTGTGCTTACATTTTACTTATCATTATACAATTGGCAAGACCTTTTGATCTGCACTCATTTGACATTCTTTGATTGATCATGTAGTTTCGTTTCATGAGTGATTAAGTTTGTGATTCATTGGAAAATTGGATTTATATGTTCTTTGATTTGATCTACTTGATCATTAGTTTCATAAAGATATATAAGTGTTCTGGTTAAACCCTTGATATATTTCATTTGATATGACACCTAGTTCAAAACGCATTGGAACATTGGTCCAACACTTGGTATTGGTTTCGATTTGTATGTTGGGTGTTTAAAACTATGGCATAACTTTGATTGTGCGCGTTGGTTTATACACTTACCATTGATTTCATTGGTTGGGAAAGTGACATAATTGTTGAACTATACTATAGTGGGTTGAACAACTATAAGCACTAGCGGTTGTACCATTAGCAATGACTATTCTGCATGGCAGAAATAGCTCCACCACCTTCGTACGATGTCATTAATGCCTATCCCTTATCCTTGTTTCAGCTCTGTTAGCTTGGGTAACCCTTCATGCACTCTGCTCTTGTGTATGCTATGATTCAAACCCTGGCTCGTTCACCGTGTGCTCAGCTCCATGGCGCCGGTGGTGCGAATTGAGCCGAATGGTAGCCAAGCCTTGCTACTGTTCGACAATGCCCGGAAAGACTTAGAGGATAGAGGTTGGCTCACCTTTGTACATCGATTCGAGGGTTTTAATTTATTTGTTCCACAACAGTTCACCCTGACTTTTGATGGTTGTAGAGCCAAGGTGGGTGACGTTCAGTTGGAAATCAGTGAAGAGTTCATTAGCTCTGCCACTGGGTTAGCAGCCATGGGCCAACGTTGGTTTAAAAATTCAAAAGTGGAAGGGGTGCCATGGCCACTACTATTCGTCTCGTGAAAGGTCACATCCTGTGACAGAGGTATGACCATTTCCATTCTTAAACCACAATGGCATGACCTTTTGATGGTGGTTAAACAATTCGTGACCTGTGAGGGTCGATATGGACTCGTTTTTCTCTACCACCTGCGTTTGTTAATGAATTTTATAGGGTATCCATTGAATATGCCTTTCTACTTCCAGCGTAGACTTTATAAAATGTCAAAAAGGTTTAAAAGGGAGAAGGCCGATAGTAGCCTATTCCACCATGGCCTAATCAGGCTCATCGTTGTTCATCACTTAAGTCTCCAAGGTGATAGCTGGCGAGCTTTTATCTCTCGAAATGGTTTTGATGATACAGACCCTGTCCAGATTGACAAGCCTATGATTAATGAAGCTAAGGTCGGGCCACCCGTGCCCTTCCATGTCCTACTGCCTTCTCCTAAACCCTTGACCGACCCTGATGTTGACTTACCCGACGCTATAACTGAGAAGGTTGAGGCTATAAAAAATCCTGTGAGCAAAAAGGTTAGAGGTAACCCTACTGTTGATGGCAAAGGTAAAAAGAATGCTCACCTTATCTCGAGGATGGCTAGGAATAAGCCTAAACCTAGTGTTGAGCAGAAGCCCATAGTTCTTAGTGAGGATTCAGACTCTGACATAGAACGCTTCCTAGCTAGTGAGTACCCGATCCACCTTATGATTTCATTTCTAATCTGCTCGCTTGCCTAAAGAATAATCCTAGCTACCCTGGGATCAAACTACCTAACGAAACCCTCGGTAGTTTAACCAAACCCTCACCGACATCTTCGAAGACCGGATAATCGTCATGTGACCAATGTGATGTGTGGTTGGAACGATACTATATAGATGTTCCTGTACTTCAATGGAAAATCAAATCGCTGGAAAACCAAGTTGCAGTGTTGACCAACCAAAGGGAAAAGCTTCGAGCTGTTGATAGGAAGCATAAAACTACTGGTTCCATCATTTTTCGGAATATTGAATCGGCTACAGTCGTTGTCAATTCCAAAATGTCATGATCAAGTTGTCTGCTCGTCATACAGGTATGAATTTTGATATCATTTTCATTTTGTAAATTGCTAGGATTAATATAATGACGTGAGTTTGGTTTTAAAATAGCTCTGTCTATCATTCGAAATGGCTCTATCGTAATGTTGTTCATCCTGTACATTGTTTTCGCTTTGCTAAAAATAAATGAAGTTTTGATTTGGATACACGATTTGCTCATGCCCAGTTTAGCCACTGATAGGTTTTCATCGGATTTGATTCATTTGTATGTTGAGTTAATGAAATCGATGGTTTGTTTTCACTTGGATTTGGTTGGTATCTAATCTGAACAGGAGGTTATCATGCTAAATTTAGAGTACGATCATGTTTTGATTTGATTTCGTTATGGTTAGTTTGTATGCTGTGATTGCTGAATGATTTCATGAGTTTGAATTGATATAATCTTCTAAATCGGGAATACAACTCTGATTGACTCTGATTTGGAAAGAACGACTCTGTTTTTCATGAAAACAATATTCTCATTTAAGCCTGTGCAAATGATATTTACGCCCGAATCATGGAACGGTTTTGATTCACAACGACTATGTTAAACCCCAGTTGTTCGGTTCACTTGATTGGATTGTTGTGTATCTTCAGTTAGTATGATCGATTTTATGAGTTGTATTCGTATCAAAAATAGACTTGATTGCAGCTCTGTTAATTTTAATTTTCAAATGAGTTTGTTAACTTAGATCAACTTATGTTATTTTTGTCAAATTCGTATGAGGAAATTCGGGTAATAGTCGTTTCAAAATGAATTCAAGAAATGATTTCGTGAATGATTTTGTCTGCCCCAATTTGCAATAACAAACAATCGCACAACTCTTACGAACCCTATTATCAACTGATTGATCCTGTTATGATTTCATTTGAGTTGATTTATGCGCCAGTTTTGATTTAATTCGCTCATGGCATGGATCGTTTGTTATGTCAATACAGTTATGTCGATTTGAAAATGATCTTGTTTGGATTCAATCGTGTTTCCTGTTGATGAGGCAACATAACAATTGCCTATGATTTGTTTTAATTGTATCGATTTCAAATTGATATGAAACGATTTCATTACTGTTCGATATGATTCTGTTCACCCGATTATGTGGCAACAAACGAAACAGAGTATATGCATCTCTGTAGTCATTTGATTTTAGTTTTGTTTTGATCTCGAATTAGTATAACAATCTCAATTTGAATGATTCGTTTGTCTTTCAAATAGCCATTAGATACTTGTTAATAATTGAATTTAATTCTTTAAATATTTGAATTGTTTTTAATGCTGATTCTGTGTCTTATTTAGACCAGCTACAGAATCGCAAGATTCTGTAGCTAGTCTATAGAATTAGATTTTTATCATTTTCTTTAACAAAATATCCTCCTAACTTGTTCATTTTTCACCCTTTTCAGGTACATCCGAATTGCATTGGACACGCTGGACAGTCTAGGAGATATTTGTGTGTTTTAGTTTTATTTTAGGTTATTAGTTTAGTCAGACTTGGGATACTTCCCATATTTTCTGTAAAAAGTTTGATAACTTCTACAGGGATGTTTTATCCTGTAGAAGGTCTTTAAATACTTATTATTTTTTGTAATAAGGGGCATCCTCACTTGTGGGAGAACCAGGCTATAGATTTCTAATACAAACTGAGACAGGAGTTGATGTTTTGCTATAGCTTTCGCTTTTCAATATATCAATCTTTTGTTTCAAGTTTATGCATGTCATTTGTAGTTGATTATAGACTACTTTAGCTATCATAGTCCATTGCAGAATGATATGATTTAATTAATGTTTTGTCCATATCTGATTTCTTTCACTACTTAAAAATACAACAATTACTTTGTTTCAGTTAATGAATCATAGATTTCTCTTCTTCGTTAATTGAATCATTTTGTATAGATCTTTGCATACGNTCTGATTTCTTTCACTACTTAAAAATACAACAATTACTTTGTTTCAGTTAATGAATCATAGATTTCTCTTCTTTGTTAATTGAATCATTTTGTATAGATCTTTGCATACGGGTTTATCTAACTGTGAAGATTTATAAATCATAATATTGTTGTAATTTTTATGTCTTGTTTGTCCTGTAATCATACTTGAAGAGCACTGCAGCTTTCTGTTTATAAGGAGCGCCTAGATAATTCGGTGCGGGTTTCCTCCCTCCGATCAACTAAGACAATCATCATACAAAGGACAAACCTGGAGCGTTTCTCTAGGTCAGTTTGTTATCTGTCTGTTTGGTTAATTTGTTAGTATAATATTAGTAGTTTAGTCAGATATATGTTTAGTTATATTTGTAGTTAGATTTAGTATATTAGTTGTTTAGTTTAGTTAGTTTTTATTTAATTTCTGTTTCATAAAATTATAAAATCAACAAAAAATATCTCTCACTGTCTTAGGGCAGAATACAAATGAGTTTTTCAGGTTTTATTTAAATCTGTAAATTGTTAATATTGTATATTTTGTGAATAAGATTTATTTCTTTTAGTAGTTAAATAGTTAATTAGTTAGATTCAGTATAGTATTAGTTAGTAGATTGTATATATAGAATAGTTAATTTTGTTTTAGTTAGTTTTAGTAAGATTAGTTTATTAGTTCGTTTATAGTTACTTTTAGTTAGATTAGTTAGTTTAAAGTAGTTTTTCCTTTCTGTTTCTTAGGACTTATATCGGCTAACGGAGCCGCTAAACCCGTCAGGGTGGTTCATCCCAAATGGCTTGGGTTATTAGACAACCTCGGGCCGATTCCACTCTCCCAGTTGACGGACGATCAATTTCGCCTGTCAACAAATGGCGCTAGAAGGAGGGCCTAAATTTAATTAATGGCACGAGGCGGTCGCAAGACTCCTCCACCACCTAATCACTCACCTATAGTGACTAGAAGCCATTCAAATGATAATATTCCCCTTCAAACAACAACTACTTCAACTGACGATCCACAGATCACAATTGAGCCAACAACCCCTAATCCTACAGGTGGTGACATACAAGAGATTGTCCGTCAATATCTTATAAGAACTCATAGTGCCTTGGCCCGTTTGAGGCAACCAAACCGTCTATTGGACCAACCTTTAGACTTCTCCGATATCAGAGAACAATTAGGAGGCACTAATATCACTGTGAATCCTACAGATCCAAACCTAAATCATGCTGCAGGAGGATCTGGGATACCCCCTTCATCACCTCCATCATCTCCTTCCTCTTCTGGAGGAGATTCCTCTGACGAAGGAGATTCCCCTTCTCAGCGTTCCACACCCACTACACCAATGGAAAATCAGAACAACCCTGCTAGACCCTGGCTTGATCAGGATGCCGTAGCTGTACCTAGAGCTCAACATCCTTTACCTAAACACCTGGAGAAATGGCTTCCCAAGTTTGATCCTGACTCAAAACAGATCGCTGAAGATCACATTAAAAAGTTTATGTTAGCCATAAGACTCCGCAATGTCGAACATGAAGATGTTATCTGTAGGTTGTTCCCCTATACTTTCGAGGGTAATGCATCCACATGGTACTTTGTCCAACAACCCCATACCATCGTGTCTTGGGAAAAGTTTGAGTCATGCTTTTTGGAAAAGTTCGGAGACGGTAAACCTCCGGAAGTCCTAGTCATGGACCTTTCTAGCTTAAGAATAAACCCAAAAGAAAAAGTTAAAGACTTTAATCAAAGATTCTTAACACTTAAAAACCGAATCCCTGTAGATTCCATGCCTGTCGAGAGTCTTATAATAGCATACTACACTAAAGATTTGCATCAAAGTATAGCTATTTGGGTTAAACGATCTAAGAAAGCCACGTTGTTAGAAGCCTTCAAGGAGTCCAGCTAGATTGAAAAAGACATTCTTAGTCTTAAAGACTCTACTAGCAACGAAACAGAGACTAGTTCTTCTTCCAAAAAGAAGATCGAAATCCTCCCCAGACCCACTCAAAGTAAAACACAACTTGAAAGCTCTGATTTAGAAAACTTAACTAAAGTTGTTCAAAAACTGTCAAATCAAGTTATAGACTTAAAAAGGATGACCGAAGAAGCTTCCTCGAGCAAAGGCCTTACAAAACCCTGTTCCGGAAGCCTTTTCCTACCAACCGACCTAATCCAACCACCGAAGGCCTAAATCTAGAAAGTCTGCAATGCGCCCTTCAAACAATTCTAGAAGCCCAAGATAACTTGATGCCTCCTGAGATTCCTGAGGAGGTAGTTGAACAAGAGACAGTTCAAGAAGAATATTCTTCTAAAAACATTTTTGGACACTTCTCGGATAGCATCTTTCAAGCTAACTTCGAGATAGTACATCCCTATAATACCAGGAGTAAGACAACAAACAAACCTTCTACCGAAAACACTACAACTTCGCCTCCAAAGAAATCTAAATCAGTTGAGACTAAACAGAGTAATGTGAACCCCAAATTAGATTATGATGTAGTTGAATATTTTAAAAGGTTAAGGGCTAACATTTCTGTTTATTAGTTATTGAAGTTTCCATTTCTGCTACAAAAAATGTTACAAAATATCTCAGAGAATGACAAAAATGGTAATTCAAGTGGTAACAAGGTTGTGTAGAACAAAGTTCCCCAGAAGACTTCCACTAAAAACAATCCTGATCCTCAAGATAAAAGGAGCCTTCCTGTGAGTAATGTAAATAATGTAAATAATGTATATAAAGTAGCTTTAGAAACTGTGAGTAAAAAGCCACAAGCTACTACCCTTAGTACTCGCAAAAATGTACCTCCATTTTTGTTAACCTTCGAAATCTTTAATAGAAACGTGCACAATTGTATGGTAGACTCAAGAGCATCATCCAATGTGATGCCTTGGTCTGTTTGCCAAAAGATTAACGCTGAAGTTGAACCCTCTACTTTAAAAATCATACAACTTGATCGAACAAATATATTAAAGTTATAGGCGAAATAAAGAATGTGCTTATTAGATTATCGTCTAACCCCAAGGTTCATCAAGTTATTGATATAATTGTTGTGGATATTCCAGAAGTGTATGGTTTGTTTTTAAGCAAGGACTGGTCGGAGAAACTACATGGTTATTTCGCGACAGATTGGTCCCATCTATGGCTTCCAGAAAACGGTAAGCCTAACAAGATCAAGGTAAATCGTGAACGCTACCTTAAGTTCATGGTCACAAATTTGAACGATCCCAACAAACCATTTACACCTTCTGTTGATTCACCCGAAGTACAAGGGATGGACACCTTCTTCAGCAATTTCATGGCCGAGGCTTCACCTATCACCAATCCAGAACAATAGTCCGATATTGTAGCATATATGCAGCCAACAACTTCTACGCAACAGTCTCATGTACCCGATGGAAATCAAATTTGGTCTCTTTATTTTGATGGGTCAAAGTCCAAAGAAGGAGCTGGAGTAGGCTGCGTCATTATCGATCCGGCAGGTAACAAAACATTAATTGCATGTAGGTTGGAATTTGAATGTACTAACAATACTGCAGAATATGAGGCTTTACTGCAAGGTCTTAGAAAAGATTCGGATATGAACATTCAAAATTTAACCGTCTTTGGTGACTCCGAAATAGTGGTTAGACAGGTAAGAGATTCTATCCATTGTCTGTCTCTGCATCTCAAAATCTATCAGTCTGAGGTATGGAATTTAATGAATAAATTTTCTGCTTTCAATATAAATTCTATTCCTAGATTGAATAACTCTGAAACATATTTATTATCTAATGTAGCCTCTAAACTTCTTCCTGCAGAAGGCTTGTCCCCAGATGCATTCTCTGTTGAGCTGCTGTTCAGGCTATCCGTTTCTGACAACATCACGAACTGGAGAGTCTTTGACGACGATCAACAGATTATTAACTTTCTGCACATGGAAGAAACTTTTCAAGGCACGGTGATAGACGAACACACACACGATGACAATTTGCGCGATTTCACGGTAATACCAAATCTGAGAACTCCTGAATCTTCATCGGATATGGTAAACTCGATCCCTAAATCTGTAATTAGATTAGAGAAGTTTTATGATCTTCAAGATAAATTTAAAAAGACGGTCAACTGTAAAACCAATAGTTCCTCGTTATCATATGAAAAAGTAAATTTAGGAACTAATGAAAATCCTCAGTGCATTAATCTAGGGTTGGGGTGTTCTCAATAAGAAAAAGCTGCATTTCTTAAATTGTTCAAAGAGTTTAAATATGTCTTTGCATGGACATATGAAGACCTTAAAACATTCGACCCTAACATCATACAACATGTCATTCCTATGAAGCCCCAAACCTTACCCTTTCAACAAAAACTAAGGAAAATGCATCCCAAGCTCGAACCGACCGTTCAAAAAGAATTGAATAAACTCCTAAATGCTAAGATAATTTTTCCTGTTAGACACACTCAATGGGTTTTTACCCTTGTCCCAGTCCTAAAGAAAAGTGGGGAAATCCGACTCTGCGTCGATTTCTGAAACCTTAATAGAGCGTCTGATAAAAACAACTATCCTGTCCCACCCATGGAACAGATCCTTCAACAGGTATCTGGTTCTGAAAGGCTATCCTTATTGGATGGTTTTTCGAGGTACAACCAAGTCCTGATGTTTCCACCAAACCAACTTAAAACTACCTTCTGTACTCCGTGGGGCACTTATGCTTATCGTAAAATGCCCTTTGGACTGATTAATGCTAGAGCCACTTTCCAGAGAGCGATGGACATCGCTTTCTGAGGCTTAATCAATCAGTCCGTCGTAGTTTACTTAGATGATGTGATGATATTTTCTAAAAACAAAACCAATCATCTATCTCGATTACGAGCTGTTCTACAGTGATGTCATAAATATGCATCTCCTTGAATCCCAAAAAATCCATCTTTTGCAGTAGAACAGGGTAAACTCTTGGGATTCATTGTGTCTAGTGAAGGAATGATTATTGACCCCGAAAGGACTCAAGTCATTGCAAAAATTCCCCCTCCTACATCCAAAAATTCTATGTAGTCTTTCTTAGGCCAGATTAACTTCGTGAGAAGATTCATCCCCAGTTTCTCCGAAATGGTCAGTCCTTTACAGAATTTGATTGAGAAAGACACCTAATATCACTGGGGACCCCTTGAAAGTCAATCTTTTAATGCAATAAAGAAGGCCATAATAGACGCTCCATCTCTCATGAGCCCAAATTTTTCTCAAGACTTTACACTCTATACTTTTTCTTTTGAACATTCCTATGCCGTCGTACTAACCCAAAAGAATGTCGAGAACAATGAAGTACCCATTGCCTTTATGAGCTCCACTTTCAAAGGTGCTGAACTTAATTACCCAGCGGTAGATCGAAAAGCCTACACTGTTTTCAAAGCAGTTAAGAACTTCCGGTCCTATCTTTTGAAGTCTAGGACGAAAGTTATTGTCCCCTACCCAGCTGTGAGGAACCTGTTAGTGCAGAAGGAACTAGGTGAAAAGAGGGCCAACTGGGTCACCTCCTTGCAGGAGTATGACTTAGAAATCACCCCATCTCAGATAGTGAGAGGCCAAGGGTTATGCAAGTTAGTTGTTGATTCAGCAGCATGACAGCAAGAAGAAAGTGATACATCAAACCTAGGAAAATGCGATCAAAGTCTAATCTGTTGCGCACAAAACTTTGTCAGTCCTTGGTATGACGATATAAGATTCTGTCTTGAACATGGGTCAGCCCCCCATCACCTGGACCCCGCTAAAAGAAGAGCGTTGATATTAAAGTCTGCCTCCTTTCATCTGGTTAATGGTATTCTGTTTTGTCAGAGTTTTGACAGTGTACTGATGCATTGTCTTGAAAAAGACGAAGCAGAAAAAGTCTTGCTAGAGTTGCATGCAGGAGAAGCTGGTGGTCATTTTGGTGGTAACACCACTGACCATAAGGTTTTGAGAGACGGTTATTACTGGCCCACGCTTTTCAGAGACGCCCATGCCTTATGTCGTAAATGTATCATTTGTCAGAAAGCATCAGGGCGGTTACAAAAACCAGCCTTTCCTTTGCAGCCCGTTTCAGTAGATTATCCTTTTCAGCAGTGGGGCCTTGATATCATAGGTCCAATCGACCACCCGTCCTCACAACAACACAAGTTTATTGTGAGAGCCACAAATTACTTTACCCGATGGTCTGAAGCTGCTGCGTTAAGAACTTTCAACACCAGTCAGGTTATTGCCTTTTTAAATTCGAATATTATCACTCGTTTCGATATCCCTGACTGTTTAGTATCCGATAATGCTTCTTACTTTTCCTCTCTTGAGATGAGCGAGTTCACTTTGGAAAAATGAATCAAGCTGAAAAAATTTTCTAGCTATTACCCCCAGGGCAACGGAATTGCAGAATCAACAAACAAGAACTTGATTAAAATCATCAAGAGAACGGTGGTTGAAAATCACAAGAATTGGCACAATGCACTGCTAAACGCGCTGTGGGATAATAGGGTAACACCAAAAGATGTTGTAGGTAACTCCCCCTTTTTTCTCGTTTATGGCATAGAAGCAATTCTGCCACCTCACATTCTTCTTCCTTCACTACAGTTGTCGCAGAAAGTCCAAGAAGAAGATTGTCCCCCTTTGGAAAACCGAATCAACACTTTGATGAAGCTAGAAGAGGTAAGGGCCCAAGATAAACGTAAGTTAGATCAACATCAACTATTGGTTAAAAGCTGGTTTGATTCTAACCCTGCTTCTGATAGGAATTTTGAAGTAGGTGATCTCGTCTTGAAATGGGACAAACCGCATGAGGGAAAGGGAGAACACACTAAATTTCAAAACTTATGGCTTGGACTGTTTTTAATTGCTGAAAAGTTGGGTCCCAGTTATTTTCGATTGCAAAATCTTGAGGGTCAGCTTGACACCTATCCGGTGAATGGCCAAGCCCTGAAAAGATACTTTGCTTGATGACAACCCTTGTATATTATGTACATATTTTTCTTTTGTTTGCTTTTTCGTTTGCTTTTTTGTTTTTGATTTTTCTTTGAATTTATCAGCTTGTGTTTTTGGAAAATACACATACATGTACTGAGCTATTCAGACCAAGAAAACAGAAAATACCTTCGCTGAAATAACTTCTGAGAAAGTTGTATAAACATCAATGGTATATTTTCTAAATTTATATCTATGTTGGAAAAGTCTGTTGTTTGAAAGAAGTTGAATGATTTCGATCTCTGAGCAAAGCTTKTCATGATCATCTATTATCTTTTTACGCTGTCCCTATTCCTTAAAGGAATGACTCGGAAGATGACTCCCTGTCTTAGGAAGTTGTTTTTGTAAACAAAACATATCTGGATCTAAATAAAGGACAGTTCTAAAAAATTCTGATGAGGTTTRAAAAATATGTTAAATATCATGATTTTCAGCGTCACCCCGCTCAACTATATATCTATGAAAAAACAAAACAAAATAAATTATTAATAAGAGTTGTGGGAAGTGCTTGAAAAATTGCCGGGATGTTGAACAGGTCTGCTGAAAGCAGGTAAATGCATGCATGATGCCAAGACAACTTCGCCGGGGTACTGAACAGGCCCGTTGGCAGCAAAGCAATGTCGGGTATATGAAAATTTGCAAACAAGAAACCTCTTAATGTCCTTTATTCTGATCTAGAACTTCTTGGCAGGATACAGATGTCAGAGTGGGTTAAATGGAAACCCTGTCGAGGCTATGGACGCTTGCTGGCAGCAGTGGCTCTGTCAACAGTATTGGAGATTTTATCTTTAATATCGTGATTCGCTGATCTTAAGACTGTTGTCAGTTTTCATCTTTTAAAACACTGCTGGAATAGTTGGTTTAATGATGATGTTTATACAATTTTATGGTTGTTATTTTTGAGTTCGAATTATCTTTGTTGTTCTAATCTGAATTTGTTCCTTTTGGCAGAGATAACTGCTTCTACCAGTGTGTCACCATTGTTGGCAGCCAATTCACATTTTTTAACTGTTTTATAAGCTGCCTACATCAATGTTTTGCAAACGTCAATTTTTCGTCGCAATTCTCAAATAAACGACACTTGTATTTTTGCGACATTTGCACATTTACCTTCATTTTTGTTTTCACGAATGTAAGCGTGAAAACTTGATCTTTCAAAGTCGCATTAGAATCATTATTGAATTGTCGTTATCCTTCTTGTCAATATGCCTATTGCGCTTACATTTTACTTATCATTATACAGTTGGCAAGACCTTTTGATCTGCACTCATTTGACATTCTTTGATTGATCATGTAGTTTCGTTTCATGAGTGATTAAGTTTGTGATTCATTGGCAA
>JASDQU010100208.1:540710-559864 GCA_032191745.1 Picea mariana | reverse complement strand
TCGTTATCCTTCTTGTCAATATGCCTATTGCGCTTACATTTTACTTATCATTATACAGTTGGCAAGACCTTTTGATCTGCACTCATTTGACATTCTTTGATTGATCATGTAGTTTCGTTTCATGAGTGATTAAGTTTGTGATTCATTGGCAAATTGGATTTATATGTTCTTTGATTTGATCTACTTTATCATTTGTTTCATAAAGATATATAAGTGTTATGGTTAAACCCTTGATATATTTCATTTGATATGACACCTAGTTCAAAACGCATTGGAACATTGGTCCAACACTTGGTATTGGTTTCGATTTGTATGTTGGGTGTTTAAAACTATGGCATAACTTTGATTGTGCACGTTGGTTTATACACTTACCATTGATTTCATTGGTCAGGCAAGTGACATAATTGTTGAACTATACTATAGTGGGTTGAACAGCTATAAGCGTCGACGGTTGTACCATTAGCGATGACTATTCTGCATGGCAGAAATAGCTCCACCACCTTCGCACGATGTCATTAATGCCTATCCCTTATCCTTGTTTCACCTCTGTTAGCTCAGGTAACCCTTCGTGCACTCTTCTTTTGTGTATGCTATGATTCAAACCCTAGCTCGTTCACCGTGTGCTCAGCTCCATGGTACCGGTGGTGCGAATTGAGCCGAACGGTAGCCAAGCCTTGCTACTGTTCGACAATGCCCGGAAAGACTTAGAGGATAGCGGTTGGCTCACCTTTGTACAACGATTTGAGAGTTTTAATTTATTTATTGCACAACAGTTCACCCTGACTTTTGATGGCTGTAGAGCCAAGGTGGGTGACGTTCAGTTGGAAATCAATGAAGAGTTCATTAGCTCTACCACCGGGTTAGCAACCATGGGCCAACGTTGGTTTAAAAATTAAAAATTGGAAGAGGTGCCATGGCCACTACTGTTCATCTCGTGAAAGGTCACATCCTGTGACAGAGGTATGCCCATTTCCATGCTTAAACCATGATGGCATGACCTTTTGATGGTGGTTAAACAATTCGTGACCTGTGAGGGTCGATATGGACTCGTTTTTCTCTACCACCTGTGTTTGTTAATGAATTTTATAGGGTATCCATTGAATATGCCTTTCTACTTCCAGCATAGCCTTTATAAAATGTCAAAAAGGTTCAAAAGGGAGAAGGTCGATAGTAGCCTGTTCCACCATGGCCTAATCAGGCTCATCGTTGTTCATCACTTAAGTCTCCACGGTGATAGCTGGCGAGCTTTTATCTCTCGAAATGGTTTTGATGATACAGACCCTGTCCAGATTGACAAGACTGTGATTAATGAAGCTAAGGTCAGGCCACCCATTCCCTTCCATGTCCTACTACCTTCTCCTAAACCCTCGACCGACCCTGATGTTGACTTACCCGACGCTATAACTGAGAAGGTTGAGGCTATAAAAAATCCTGTGAGCAAAAAGGTTAGAGGTAACCCTATTGTTGATGGAAAAGGTAAAAAGAATGCTCGGCTTATCTCGAGGATGGCTAGGAATAAGCCTAAACCTAGTGTTGAGCAGAAGCCCATAGTCCTTAGTGAGGATTCAGACTCTGACAGAGAACACTTCCTAGCTGTGAGTACCCTTACTCACAGAGTCTGTGCTCCGAGCCACCTTATGATTTCGTTTCTAATCTTCCCCCTTGCCTAAACAATAATCATAGCTACCCTGGGATCAAACTACCTAACGAAACCCTCGACAGTTTAACCAAACCCTCACCTGCATCTTCGAAGACCGGATAGTCATCATGTGACCAATGTGATGTGTGGTTGGAACGATACTATATAGATGTTCCTGTACTTCAATCGAAAATCAAATCGCTGGAAAACCAAGTTGCAGTGTTGACCAGCCAAAGGGACAAGCTTTGAGCTGTTGATAGGAAGCATAAAACTACTGGTTCCATCATTTTTTGGAATGTTGAATCGGCTACAGTCGTTGTCAATTCCAAAATGTCATGATCAAGTTGTCTGCTCGTCATACAGGTATGAATTTAGATATCATTTTCGTTTTGTAAATTTCTAGGATTAATATAATGATGTGAGTTTAGTTTTCAAATAGCTCTGTCTATCATTCGAAATGGCTCTATCATAATGTTGTTCATCCTGTACATTGTTTTCTCTTTGCTAAAAATAAATGAAGTTTTGATTTGGATACACGATTTTCTCATGCCCAGTTTATCCACTGATAGGTTTTCAATGGATTTGATTCGTTTGTATGTTGAGTTAATGAAATTGATGGTTTGTTTTCGCTTGGCTTTGGTTGGTATCTAATCTGAACAGGAGGTTGTCATGCTAAATTTAGAGTACGATCATGTTTTGATTTGATTTCTTTATGGTTAGTTTGTATGCTGTGATTGCTGAATGATTTTATGAGTTTGAATTGATATAATCTTCTAAATCGGGAATACAACTCTGATTGACTCTGATTTGGAAAGAACGACTCTGTTTTTCATGAAAACAATATTCTCATTTAAGCCTGTGCAAATGATATTTACGCCCGAATCATGGAACAATTTTGATTCACAATGACTATGTTAAACCCCAGCTGTTCGATTCACTTGATTGGATTGTTGTGTATCTTCAGTTAGTATGATCGATTTTATGAGTTGTATTCGTATCAAAAATAGACTTGATTGCAGCTCTGTTAATTTTAATTTTCAAACGAGTTTGTTAACTTAGATCGACTTATGTTATTTTTTTCAAATTCGTATGAGGAAATTCAGGTAATAGTCGTTTCAAAATGAATTCAAGAAATGATTTCGTGAATGATTTTGTCTGCCCCAATTTGCAATAACAAACAATCAGACAACTCTTACGAACCCTGTTATCAACTGATTGATCCTGTTATGATTTCATTTGAGTTGATTTACACGCCAGATTTGATTTAATTCACTCATGGCATGGATCGTTTGTTATGTCAATACAGTTATGTCGATTTGAAAATGATCTTGTTTCCTATTGATGAGGTAGCATAACAATTGCCTATGATTTGTTTTAATTGTATCGATTTCAAATTGATATGAAACGATTTCATTATTGTTCGATATGATTCTGTTCACCCAATTATGTGGCAACAAACGAAACAGAGTATATGCATCTCTGTAGTCATTTGATTTTAGTTTTGTTTTGATCTTGAATTAGTATAACAATCTCAATTTGAATGATTCTTTTTTCTTTCAAATAGCCATTAGATACTTGTTAATAATTGAATTTAATTCTTTAAAGATTTGAATTGTTTTTAATGCTGATTCTGTGTCTTATTTAGACCAGCTACAGAATCGCAAGATTCTGTAGCTAGTCTATAGAATTAGATTTTTATCATTTTATTTAACAAAATATCCTCCTAACTTGTTCATTTTTCACCCTTTTCAGGTACATCCGAATTGCATTGGACACGCTGGACAGTCTAGGAGATATTTGTGTGTTTTAGTTTTATTTTAGGTTCTTAGTTTAGTCAGACTTGGGATACTTCCCAGATTTTCTGTAAACAGTTTGATAACTTCTACAGGGATGTTTTACCCTATAAAAGGTCTTTAAATACTTATTATTTTTTGTAATAAGGGGCATCCTCACTTGTGGGAGAACCAGGCTATGGATTTCTAATACAAACTGAGACAAGAGTTGATGTTTTGCTACAGCTTTCGCTTTTCAATATATCAATCTTTTGTTTCAAGTTTATGCATGTCATTTGCAGTTGATTATAGACTACTTTAGATATCATAGTCCATTGCGGAATGATGTGATTTAATTAATGTTTTATCCATATCTGATTTCTTTCACTACTTAAAAATACAACAATTACTTTGTTTCAGTTAATGAATCACAGATTTCTCTTCTTCGTTAATTGAATCATTTCGTATAGATCTTTCCATACGGGTTTATCTAACTGTGAAGATTTATAAATCATAAGATTGTTGTAATTTTTATGTCTTGTTTGTCCTGTAATCATACTTGAAGAGCACTGCAGCTTTCTATTTACAAGGAGCGCCTAGATGATTTGGTGCGGGTTTCCTCCCTCTGATTAGCTAAGACAATCATCATACACAGGACAAAGCTGGAGCGTTTCTCTAGGTCAGTTTGTTATCTGTCTGTTTGGTTAATTTGTTATTATAATATTAGTAGTTTAGTCAGATATATGTTTAGTTAGATTTGTAGTTAGAGTTAGTATATTAGTTGTTTAGTTTAGTTAGTTTTTATTTAATTTCTATTTCATAAAATTATAAAATCAACAAAAAATATCTCTCACTATCTTAGGGCAGAATACAAATGAGTTTTTTAGGTTTTATTTAAATCTGTAAATTGTTAATATTGTATATTTTGTGAATAAGATTTATTTCTTTTAGTAGTTTGATAGTTAATTAGTTAGATTTAGTTTAGTATTAGTTAGTAGATTGTATATATAGAATAGTTAATTTTGTTTTAGTTAGTTTTAGTTAGATTAGTTTATTAGTTCGTTTATAGTTTGTTTTAGTTAGATTAGTTAGTTTAAAGTAGTTTTTCCTTTCTGTTTCTTAGGACTTAGATCGTCTAACGGAGCCGCTAAACCCGTCAGGGTGGTTCATCCCAAATGGCTTGGGTTATTAGACAACCCCGGACTGGTTCCACTCTCCCAGTTGACGGACGGTCAATTTCGCCCGTCAACACGACCCCAACCCACAAAACAAAGGACAAAGAAAATATGGACAATATCAAGACAAATAGTCCAAGCCACAAGTAAAGAAGGACACTAGAAAGACAAAGAAAGATATCAGGAAGTGGTGCGACTTCCATAAGAGCCCTTAGCACAACATTGCTAACTGCCACTCAAAGCAGTTGTTGGTG
The DNA here is from genome assembly GCA_032191745.1 of Picea mariana. NCBI lineage: Eukaryota > Viridiplantae > Streptophyta > Pinopsida > Pinales > Pinaceae > Picea > Picea mariana. Next base: position 555,024 of record JASDQU010100208.1, on the reverse strand, counting down.
GCCGAAGTGAAAGCCTCTGAATCAAATGCGGGTTCTGACGCTGAGTTAGAACCAGAAAGGGGAAGACAGATCATTGACACAGAACCCAGTGCCACCGTTGCTACCACCAAGCTTCAGCCCAGTGAACCAGATGAGACAGAAAAAGGAGAGAACCTCTTCCATTCACAGATGTGAGTAAAAGGCACCCCATTGCACTTCATCATTGATAGAAGTAGCCAAAATAACCTCATGTCAACAAAGGTCATCAAGTGGTTGGCGCTTCCAAAAAAGTCGCACCCACAACCCTATACCATTGGATGGCTCCACCAAGGAAGAAATCTCTGCGTCAGCCAATAGTGCTGACTGTCATACGACATACAACCCTTCAAAGATGAGGCATTGTGTGATGTTTCTCCTCTTGAAGTTTGTAATGTTATTTTGGGCCAACCTTATTTATGGAAACGTGATTCTGTATATGAGTCTAGGCATCATAGTGCTATTATTACTTTGAACAGGAAATTGTATAGGATACCTGAGGCAGTCCCTCCTAGTGATATTTCCTTGATCTCTCCTAAGAAATTCAAGAAGGCCATCTCTCAGAATGGAAAATTTTTCTTCTTCATGATTCTCTCTTAGACTGAGAAAAATATCACAACCACTTCCAGGGCCTCCATGACCTATCTCTCCACATAATAGAAGAAAGTGGATAAGGTTGCAGAAGAATACTCATATATCTTCTCCTCTCCTACCGGGGTACCTTTGCACTGCCAGGTCAAGCATCCCATCGATCTGACCCTAGGTGCACCACTACCCAATGGGACAGTCTACCACCCCTCTCTGTTAGAAAATGAGGATATCAAGAGGCAAATCCAAGAACTGCTCCACAAGGGGCACGTCCATCCCATATCATCGCCTTGTGGGAGCCCAATCGTGTTGGTGCAAAAGAAAGACAAAACCTGGCAACTCTACATTGATTATCGATCCATGAATAAAATCACAGTCTAAAACCGGTACTCAATTCCCCGAATCGACGACCTCCTTGATCAGCTCATGGGGGCCAAATACTTCAATAAGAATGATCTGAAGTCTGGCTACCACCATCTCCCAATAGAACATACAGATGTATGGAAGACTGCCTTCAAGTCAAAAGAAGGCCATTTTGAATGTCAAGTCATGCCCTTTGGTTTGACAAATGATCCAACAAATTTTATGAGGATGATGGACGATATCCTATGACCTTTCACCAATACTTTTGTAGTGGTGTATCTGGATGACATCCTTATCTACAACAATACTTGGAAGGAACAATTGCATCATATTCAATAGGTTCTGCACACCCCGTGGTAGCACAAACTATATGCAAACTTGGAAAAATGCTCCTTCAGCATGGACATGGTCCATTACATAGGCTACATTGTTTATCAACATGGTGTGCATGTGGATCTAGCCAAGATCCAGGTCATCCATGATCGGCCATCCCCAACTACACTCACTAAACTTCAGAGCTTCTTGGGCCTCACCAATTTCTATCGCAAGTTCGTGTTGGGATTCTCTCATATTGCATGGGCCCTCAACCAAGTAACCAGGGGTGGTGGTAAGGAAAAATTTGTGTGGGGCCTATCCCAACAATAAGTCTTTGATTACTTGAAGAAGCATTTGTGCTCATCCCCAGTACTTTCAATACCAGAACTACAACATCCCTTTGAGATCGAGACAAATGCTTCAAACTATGATGTGGGCACCGTTCTCACTCAACACAACCACCCCCTGGCATATCATAGTGAGACACTATCATATGTTGTCCGTAAGTACCCTACTTATGACTAAGAAATGTACTCCATTGTGAAAGCCTGCTGCCAGTGGATACATTACATTCTTGGGAAGGATACAATCATCCACAATGATCACAAGCCACTACAGTTCATGCATACCCAAGGAAAATTGCAGAATGACTGCCATTAGAAGTGGTCAACATAATTACAACAGTTCCACCTCAACATCAAGTATAAAACAAGAAGTACCAACTGAGTTGATGATTTCCTCAACCGACCTCCAGTCACGACACTCACCATGGTGCTAGAATCTTGTGGCCATGAGACCTCTAGATGGTCCCACCTCTACGAGACAGACCCTGACTTATCCACCACCTATGAAATTTTGGGAGCCAACTCAGTGGTTGCTAATTTCCATCTTCAGGACGGGTTGTTGTTTTGTCTGGGACATCTTTGCATTCCATCAAGTGAGCGTGAAGAGATTATTTGGTAAGCTCATTATAGTCGGGTGGCAGGACACTTTGGCGTCGAAAAGACAGTGGGATTGTTGTAGAAAGATTTCTACTGGTCGAAACTTCGACAGGATGTCGGTAAGTATATCAGGTCCTGCACCACTTGCACTATTTCCAAACCGACCACTATGAAATAGGGATTGTACACCCCTCTACCTACTCCTAACAGACAGTGGGAATCCATCTCAATGGACTACATGTTGAGCCTCTCATCCACCAAGAGGGGAAATGACTGTGTTTTTGTGGTTTTTGATCATTTTTCCAAGATGGCGATTGTAGTCGCCTGCAAGAAGAACATAGCAACAAAATCCACTGCCAAGCTCTTCTTTGAACGTGTATGGGTACATTTTTGGATCCCAAAAACCATTATCTAAGACCTTGACATTCAACTCCTTATCACATTCTGGTCTAGCCTCTGGTCACTGCTAGATACGAAGCTCACCAAATCCACTGCCTTCCACCCCCAGACACATGGCCAAATTGAGGTCGTCAATCGCATGTTCATACATATCTTATGCATGTACAATTAAAAACACCCACGCACATGGGATGAGAGTATTCCCTATGTACAACATAGCTACAACCGACATCTTCATAGCTCAAGTGGCCATAACCCCTTTCAGGTGGGGTTGGGACTCCAACCATTGGGCCCCATGGATGTTGCACTACCCTTGGCAACCACTTTGGTCGACTTGTCCCCTGCTCCACTAGAAGCTGAAAAATCCACCTAGTTTATTGAGAAGATCCAACACATTGGCCAATAGGTTCAGGATATTCTACATAAGACTAATGCCAAGTACAATCGACACCATGATCAACATCGAGTGCCACATAAGTTTCATATGGACGACAAAGTTTGGTTGTACTTGTAGAAATAACTCCTTACATGGCCCCATAGGAAGCTTCACCCACTCCGTTATGGGCCATACACCATCCCCAAGGATGTGGGTGACAATTAGTTTGAGCTCAACATTCCCCCTTTCCTTGTCCTGCACTCGGTCTTCAACGTGGCTCTCCTTTGACCATATTTCCCACCATTATTGGAGACCTTAGAGATAGCAGAGAAGTTGACACCAACAAAGCTCAACCCTGACTGCATGCAACATAAATCTAGTGATCAGATTGTGGACACACATATCAAGGGAACTTGACAGGAAAGGATCCATCTTTATCGAGTCGTCAAAGCAGGGCAGCTCCTGCACCAAGAGAAGTGGCTCACCCGAGGCCAAATTCAGCAGAAATTTCCTCATTTGATGGGGGAAATAAACGCAATGGAGACCATTTATTCCTAATGAGGGAGGATTGATCCAGATGGATATCGGTGGCCACCCACCTATTCCACGTGCTCGAAAAACAATTTTCCACCTTGGAAGTTTTTTGGCAGTTTTTCGGATTCCAAACTTCTAGGGCCATTTTGAGGCCCTAAACGACATTTTTTGGGGATTTGGGGCCCAAGTAATAGTCATAGGCACTGACTTGGACCAATCGAAAATAATTCTTCTCATTTATGCCTTTCCAATGAGCTATCGTGCACCTAAAACAAAGATCGCATAAAAAAGTTACGACCTCAGGAAGTTGATGTACTAACTTACCCAAACAGGGCCCGCATGACTTTTGGTGCTTCATCTCCTAGGGTTAGGTTTTTGGATGTCTAGGGTTTTTTACATTCATGTTTATTGTAAAAATTCCTTCAGAACCTCATTGTAATCATCTTCTTGCGAATGAGCGCAGTCATCACATCTCTTCTCAGAGATAAGTCGCCACCATTCCAGCAAGCTTGTTTTCCATTGCATTTTACAGTTTCAACTTATTTCCTTATTGAATAGAAAACCAATTTTACTATATCTCTATTATTATGTGTTAAGCATCTTTTATTAATCTGTATTCATTTTGTTCTGCTCATAAAATCTGGATCATAGTTGGAAAGAGATAAAAGCCAATCATGATCCTTCTAGATGCTCACCCTGGAGTCCTAAGAACACTAAAATGATTCTCCAAAAAATGAAGTACCTACAAGAGAAATCACAATATTAATAAATGTCCTTCTTGTCGAGGGGATGCATTGCAATGTATTTTACTTTCCATTTCACATGGAACTTGATGTATCCTATCTTCAAGTGGAATTGTTGTGCTCTTTACTTTCCATTGCATATAGCACACAATTTTCAGACTCTAATAAATTAAATGGAAAGGGCTTGAAAAAAGGTTGCATTGCAAACGAAGGATGCAACACACCCTCTAGAAAGACACCCATAAATGAGACAATACAAACCCTTGTATTTCAAGGAACCCATACCTAAAATTCTTTCTCCAAAATCCACCTCACACTCACTACATGACCTAGATAGGTTCCTCTTTGGAAACATCCTTTGAATTGAGGATTGGCTTACCCAATAGGGCACCATGACACCCCTCTCATACCTAAATTAAGAAAAAAATATAATGTCTTTAAGCATTTGTGTAATTTGAAAAGGGGGGTTTGATGCACATGTTTGGGTGGTTCTTGTATTAGATATGGCTTACTTGGCATGATACTTGTGACTTGTGATCACTTGGAGGGTGTATTTTCTTGTCTTTGCGAGACCTTTCTCGATGAATAGGTATTCATGGGGAGATGACTTCATTCATACCTTCATGAGGGGATTTTGAACCTAGAGGTGGATGCTATGCCCCATGTTTGGGGCACATGAGATGATGGATGTTTCACTATGAGGATGGAGGACGTTTCCTTTGGAGGCACTTTGGCATGACCATATGGTGAGCCCATACCATCTTCCACTTTGATGTTGGACCTTGGAGGCCTAGATGTCACCTTTCTAGCCCATGACATCATCTAACGGCTAGGGTTTGATGGAGGAGGCATTTAACATGGACTTCGACATGTGGGAAGTAACATGTGGCCTTTGGAGGCCCAATGTTACACCTATTTGGCTTAGATGTCACTTCTTGGAGCTCAACATCACCCTTAAGGGGCATGACATCACCCTTATAGGGTTTTATCTTATGTAAAATTTAAATTTTGTAAATTTGAAAGAGAAAATTAAGAAGTAGGCCCTCATGTGAAAAGACATGACTTTTCGATGAAGTCTTTTCATGGCTAGGATTTCCCATATAAATATGGCTAGCCAACATTTCATTTTATCATGACACTTTGCTCTCACACAAGTGAGAAGTCTGAAATTTTCACCCTTTGGGGTTATTGGTCTCTTTTACTCATGCACTAGATCTTGGAGGACAAGTGTGGATATCTCTTCGTTGATTTTTGGAGGAATTTTCCATAGTTATAGTTTGCTCTTGTCATTGTATTGGTGAAGTAAGTGAGTTTCTGCAATTTTCATGCGTGATCCAAGTGGATATTGGTGGCCACCCACCTATTCCAACTGGCTCCTCATGTCCGTTTTTAATTCAACACGTCTTTCTGTAATGCTTTGTAATTGTGAGTTCTACACTTCTAGGGTTGTCTCAAGCCTCACACACTCTCCAGGTGGATACGGGTGACCTCTCACCTAATCCAACTGACTTATTTTCTATGTTTTCATGTCATCACATCTTGTTGTACTTCCAGGGTTGTTTTGGGCCCCTAAACGTTTTGTTTTTGACTCGCCACTGTAAGACCATAGATGAACTGAGAGTCTAATGAAATAATGTGTCTCTCTCTGAGAGAACTTTCCAACAGGCTATTACATGCCTAAAATGCAGGTCGTATGCAAAATTTATGGCCCTAGGAAGTTGAGGTACCAAATTACACCAACTTACCTATCTGGCCCACATAAATTTTGGCATTTCACCTTCTAGGGCTAGGTTTTTGGATGTCTAAGGTTTTGACATTCATGAGTAATATTAAAAAGGCCAATGGAGCCTCATTGTAATCCATTCTACTCAAATGGATGCACGTAGCAGCCACATCTCTTTTCAGAGATAACTACCACCATTCGAGCAAGTTTCAGTTCTACAGTTTTACAATTTCAACCTATTTCATTATTTAATAGAAGATATTGTTCACTGGATATTTGTGTTATTATTCCTATCTCTGTGTTTATTGTATTTCGTCTGTTAATCAGTTTGTTCCACTCCTAAATCCGGATTAGTGGTATCAAAGAGGTCTTCTCTTCCTTTATTTTTCTTCGTGCATGTCCCCGACAAGGTCTGGGTACAAGAAGTTGGAACTCAAACAACATGATTCTATACCCCACAGTGTTATTATTACTTTGGGTAGAAAATTGTATAGGATCCCAGAGGTGGCATCGCCTACTGCTATTTCTTTAATATCTGCTAAGCAATGCAGTAAGGTCATTTCAAAGACTGAGAAGTTTGTCTTCTTTGTAATCCATGCCCACAATATGTATAAAGTCATCGCCACATATGTTGCCTCTACACAATGCCTCTCTTTGCAACAACAATAAGTGGACGAGATCATGGAAAAATACAGAGACATATTTGTCTCACCTACAGGGGTACTGACACACTGCCAATTCAAGCATCCAATTGATTTGACCCCTGGAACACCTTTACCTAATGGGCCAGTTTATCAGTGCTTGCTGATGGAGAATGCTGAAATCAAGTGTCATATCCAAGAGCTTCTTCAAAAGGGGCACATCAGACCCAACTCCTCCCCTTGCAGAAGCTCGATTTTATTGGTGCAGAAGAAGGACATGACTTGGTGACTCTACATTGATTACAAAGCCTTAAACAAAATTACAGTCAGCAACTGCTACCCCATTCCCAGGATTGGTGAACTTATTTACCAACTCAAGGGGGAAAAGTTCTTCAACAAGATTGACCTGAAGTCTGGCTACCACCAGGTTCCCATCAAGCCAATTTATTTGTGGAAGACAACCTTCAAGTCTAAAGAAGGTCTCTATGAATGGCTAGTCATTCCCTTTGGATTAACAAATGCACCAACCACTTTCATGAGGTTGATGGACAATGTATTAAGATCCTTCACCAACTCCTTTGTGGTAGCATATTTGGATGAAATCCTCATCTTCAGCAAAACATGGGAGGAGAACATGCAGCATATTCAATAGGTTTTGAGCACTCTGTGGCAACACAAGCTTTATGCCAACTTGGAAAAATGATATTTTGGCATGAACATGGTCCAACACCCGGGACACATTTTTGATGAGAATGGGGTACATGTTGATCCAGCTAAGATCCAAGTGATACGTTATTGGCCAATCTTGACCACACTGACCGAGCTTCAAAGCTTCTTGGGATTAGCTAATTTTTATTGACGGTTCATGTTGGGATTCTCCCATATTGCATGGGCCCTTAGTTAGGTGACCAAGGGTGGTGGTAGGGCCAAGTTCATGTGGGGGAAGGAGAAACAATGAGCATTCGAATATATGAAACATTGTTTTTGCTTGGCTCCAGTACTCTCCTTGCCCGATCTGCAACAACCATTCGATATTGAGACTGATGCATCTGACTATGCTGTGGGTGCAGTTCTCACTCAACATGGGCATTCGATGGCATACCATAGTGATACACTCTCCAATACTTTCCAAAAATACCCCACTTATGACAAGGAAATGTATTCCATTGTACAAGCCTTCCATTAATGGAAACATTACATTCTGGGGAAAGAGACGATCATACACATTGATCACAAGCCTCTGCAGTTCATACAGACATAGGGGAAATTGTAGAACGACCGCCATAAGAAGTGGTCCACCTACCTGCAGCAGTTCCAACTCAACATCAAGTATAAGACATGTATCTCCAATCGTGTCGCTGATTGCCTCAGTCAGCCTCCTATGGTTGCACTCACCACTGTGCTCCATTCCCGTGGACATGAAACATTGGAGTGGCCCCAACTTTACCAGCGAGATCCAGAATTCTCCACCACATATAAGCTCTTGGGCACAGGCACCACTGTCACTTATTTTCACATTCAAGACGAACTCTTATGCCACTTGGGCCATCTCTGCGTTACTACAAGAGAGCGTGCAAAGATGATTTGGGAAGCCCACTACAGTTGGGTGGAAAGACATTTTGGCGTAGAGAAAACTATGGCCATTCTTCATAAACATTTTTATTGGCCAAAAATTCAACAAGATGTTAGCAAGTATATCAGATCTTGCACTACTTTCACCATTTCCAAGCCAACCATCAAGAAGAAAGGCTTATACACCCCTCTTCCTATTCCCAAGGAGTCATGGGAATCCATCTCCATGGATTACATGTATGGTTTGCCTTCCACCAAGCATGAAAATGACTATGTGTTTGCGGTCGTTGATCGATTTTTGAAGATGGTCATCCTCACAGCCTGTAAGAAGAATGTCACAATAGTAGATACTACCAAGCTATTCTTTGAACACATTTGGGTTCACTTTGGGATACCATAGACTATCATCTCCGATCGAGACAACATGCTCCTCAACACCTTTAGGTCGACTCTCTGGTCTCTGTTGGATACCAAGCTTGCAAAATCCACTTCTTTCAACCCCCAAACCGATGGCCAAACTGAGGTCGTCAATCAGATGATTGTGCACATCCTGTGCATGTACAATTCTAAGAATCCCCATACATGGGACGAGAGTCTCCCATATGTCCAACACAGTTACAACATGGCTCTCCATAGTTCCACCGGCCATAGCCCATTTTAGGTGCGTCTGGGATTCCAACCCTTGGGACCCATTGATGTTGCACTTCCTCTTGCCACCACATAGAAAAAATATTCCCCTGATCAGTCTGCGATCGAAAAATCTACCAGATTCATTGAGAATATTCAACACACCTGCCAATAGGTCCAAGAGATTTTGCAGAAATCTAATGGTAAGTACAAGAAACTCCATGATAAACACAGGGTACCACACTAGTTACAGGTTGGTGACAAAGTTTGGTTGCATTTGAAAAAGGAGTGTCTCACCAAACCCCATCGAAATCTTTTCCCACTTCGTTATGGGCCTTACTTTATCACCAAGGCTGTGGGTAGAAATTCTTTTGAGCTCATCACTCCACCCTTCCTTGGTATGCATCCAATATTCAATGTGGACCTCCTTCAACCATATTTTCCACCATTATTGGACACCTATGAGATCGTAAAAAAACTGACACCAATATATCTCAACCCTGACTACATGGAACAATCATCCATCGATCAGATAGTGCACACATAGGTCAAGGGAACTCGCCAAAAGCAGATACAACTTTATCGGGTTGTCAAGGAAGGACAACTCCTACACCAAGGAAAGTGGCTCACCTGGGGCCAAATCCAACAGAATTTTCCTCACTTGATGTGGGAACTCAATGCAATGGAGACCATTTCTTCCTAAGGGGCGAGGATTGATCCAGGTGGAGATTGGTGGCCACCCACCTATTTCAACTGGCTCCTCGTGTTTGTTTTTTATTTAACATGTTTTTTTGTACTACTTTATAATTGTGAGTTCTACACTTCTGGGGCTATATGAAGCCTCAAACTCTCTAGGTGGATACAGGTGGCCTCTCGCCTAATCCAACTGACTTATTTTGTATGTTTTCATGTCAACATATATTGATGTACTTCCAGGGATGTTTTGGGCCCCTAAACGTTTTTTTTTTTACTCGCCATAGTTAGACTATAGACAAAGTCAGATTATGATAGTGGATGTGTATCTCTCTGAAATACCTTTCCAACATGCTATCACGTGCCTAAAACAGAGGTCGTATGCAAACGTTATGACCCTAGGAAGTTGAGGTACCAAATTACACCAACTTACTTATAGGGCCCGCATAACTTTTGGTGTTTCACCTTCTAGGGTTAGGTTTTTGGATGTATAGGGTTTTGGAATTCATGAGTAATATCAAAAAGGCCTATGGAGCCTCATTTTAATCCATTCTTCTCAGACAGATGCGCGCAACAACCACATCTCTTCTCAGAGATAACTACCACCACTCGAGCAAGTTTCAGTTCTGTAGTTTTACAGTTTCAGCCTATTTCATTATTTAATAGAAGATATTGTTCACTAAATATTTGTGTTATTCTTCCTATCTTTGTGTTTATTGTATTCCGTCCGTTCCACTCCTAAATACAGATAAATTCCATTAATGATTTATTGTGAATTTACTTGTTCACATTGAATATTTATTACTTATTTAAAACCCTAAGAGAGGAGCATAAGGTGCTTCCTCCTCTCACAAGATTGTTTCATCCATAAATTTGTGGAGGAAATCCTACCTAGGTTGAACTCCTAAATCCCTAAAGTGATAACACTTTAAAAGTTTGATTCTAGACTCTTGTTGACATTATTAAATAATCTAAGGAAGGAGGAGAAGTTTTTAGAGCCCAAAAATGCTTTCTCTCTAGAAATTACTTGGTTTGAAATCTAAGGCCCTAAATTGATAGCTCCTTAGAATTCAAGCTCCATCCATTAGAAATTGCTATCATCATTCTCCAATTATATTCTATTACTATTGTAAAGGACTCCATATCCCAAAAGGCACTAATATACCATCTCTCTAGTGAAGAAAGTGATCAAACAACTCTCTTTTTTCACTCTCTCAAGATATCCACTAACATTGCTAACTCTAACTAGTGTCAATTCACTAAATTGATTACAATTGTTGCAAAGTTTTCTACAACCACATTAATTACACTAATTTACTGCATACATCACTCTAACAACTACCTAACATACTTAGAATTTTCTTGGAACAATTGGGAATTGATATATTGGATATATGCTAAGATTTAATTATAACTTCATGCGATTCTGATCTAGCTTTCTTGTTTCCATTACAAAATTCTAATTGTTGTTGTAAACTAATATATTGCTGCAATTTTGTACTAGCCATCAATAATTTTTATGGTCTATTGTCTCTTGAGGTCTATATTACATACTGGTACTTGGAAACATCATAGATTCATATATATGCTGTAAATTTTTCTTGTTTTAGGTAGGTACCCAAGACATCCTTTTCTTCCTCAATTTCACAAACATAGACTTTGACTTAGGTGATCAAGAGAGGGGGCAGTGGGCTTGGCCATAATACTTGCTACTTTGTTTCCTTGAGGTCACCAAAGAAGACTCCCTTGTACTGGACCTCTTGTATCACTAAAACGAGGGGATTTATTACTAAGGTGACAATGGTAGGATATCCTATAGTTACGCAAGGTTTGGGGTACTTATGGTGGGATTTGTACAAGTACAAATCCTGCGATAACAATCATATATATTACCCTCAAGAAACAAGGTTTTATGTGAATCCAATGATAATATATCATCCAACAAGCATTTACATGAAGTATGAAGTAAAATTTTAGATATGGAAAAAAATTAGCCCATAAGTTAGGACTCATTGCCCTTTTTTTGTTCGTTGAAATTTTCTACAATAAATATTAGAATGAAAACCCTGCTATTCCATACTATTTCTAGCACTAAAAACATAATTTTCAATTTAAATTTCACATGAAAATATACATAAATACGAATATGGTGGATGGAAAATATCTACACTTTTGTCATCAAAACCTTGCTCCATTATCTGAAAAATCTCAGCATTATTCATGGGAAAACATGGCTAGAAATTCGTCACTTGATTTTCTGCACATACCTCCAATATGTTATCATGTCCAAGGGACTCAAAAACTATATTTTCAACCCTAAAAACAATACTATCAATGTCATATATAGGATATCCATAAAATTTCCAATGATCCATATTCCAACTATGACCATAAATTTGAAAAGGAACTCCCATAATTTCATGCCCTTGGGTACCCATATCTTCATCACATGGAGTGGAAAATATATCTAAAAACTCATCATGCTTCAAGGGTTTGTCTTCAAGATGATACCTCTCAAAATCATGAAATATTGTATAGCCAAAATTAAGTATTTTGCAAAGGAGTATAGCTTACCAAACCCTTATCATCATGAGTGGATGAAATGTATGTTTTATTACCTAAATATTCTTCATATGGGGCTGCAATAAAATCTTCATTGAACTCATCACCCTTGTCGTCTTCTAGATCTGAAATATTATGCCAAATATTCTCTTCATCTCTAGGGTCCCATTGCTTGCAAACTTCCTTGATCAAACCTGCAAATGAAGATATTTCCCCTTTGTCCAAATCCATAAACCAATCCATTTCCTCACCCTCCAAGGTATATGAAAACATTTGCATCATAACATCCTCACTAAAAACATCAAGATTTGAAATAAATTTTATCAAGGATGAAACATGTAATGTAGTTGAATCCATGTACCCATGAAATGGTCCAATGTAACCAAACCAATATGGATCTAGGTACTTATTTGGAAATCTTGGGATGCTCAAGAAATCAAATGGTGCATACCATTCAGTTAACTATGAAGCCAATGCCATGCCTCTTTATTTCATATATTCAATATGAAAAACTAAATGGAACTTTGAAAAATACATATCCATTATACCTCATACCAATGGAGTGGAGTCACCAATGTGAGTCTTCAAATGTGTCCTAGATGCCCTAACCACTACAAATAGTGAATTTTTCAATGGTGGAGTCGGTAGATGAGAATGTGATTTTCAAATACAAACCCTCGTCAATCAATGTATCTGATCTATAAAATCTCTAGGAAATGGAATTTATCCCTAGCAATGGTGCCAAAATGTTACCTTCCAAGTTCTCACTTAAGGTGCAAAAGTCCCTATCACCAAGTGAGACCCTAAGAGAAATTTAGAAAGACAGTACATTGTTACCTTGGTTATGCTTTCCCTATATTTAGGCCAACTCTCCTTCAACACATGCGAGGATTCCCTAAGAAAACAAAGTCTAGAAAGGTATAAGGAATGGAAAGGTAATTTAGGACTTAGACTAAATCTGGTTTCTAATAATATTTGAGCAATAAATTCCAAATTTATGAAAACAAAAAATAAGTCTAGTAAATATGATGAAATGAAAGTTTTCCTACACATGTGGAAAATCTGATTTCCAATTACTTCAGATGTGATTTTCATATTTTCAAAGTAGAAATAAAATAATATATTTAGATATTTTAAGGTGGTTGAAAGGGATGACAAATCCACAAATTTAATATTGGGCTAATGGGTTCAATAGGGAAAACTTAGTGGGCTATCTAAACAATATTTTAAGAGAAAATCACATTGCAAAAATGCATTGTAAAATAGTTCTTAAATGTTTGGAAATTAATACAAAAAAATATGAAAGAAGGGACCTCTAAGAGATACATCTTCAAGCTAGTTTCAAGGGTGAAATTTTCTAAGAAAATAGACTAATGCAAAAAAATTTAATATATCAGATGCAAATCAAAATTCCTAGCTTATATATAAAAATAACTAGAGAGGGGAATTTTCACCCCTAGTTTACTTCCATTTTGGTTGATAAACCCTTTCCATTGGCCTCATGAACTAATACAAATTGGATCATTATATAATTTTTCATCTATCTTGGTACTTTCTGGGTGAAAAAATTAAAAGAATTGGCTTGCAAGGCCCACTTTAGTAAACCCTAGTTTGGAGATTTTAAGACCAGAAATTTCTAGAGCCATTTTGAAGCATCAAATGGATTTGTTTGGGTTCAAAACTTTAGGCTTAGTGCCAAGCCCATTTTTTTTTTTTAGACACCAATACCTTTCTAATGGTGTGAAAACCACCTCAACCAAAGCTCGTATGCAAAAGTTATGCCTCCCGCAAATTGACCTACCTTATTGAACACCATGGTGTGAGTGGATGCCATGTCAACACCCATTACTCACACATGTTTTGGCTATCCATGTGTGGAATTTCAAGAATATTATAGAAGGTCCAAAACCTTATCACCGATTGAGGTTTGAGGATGCAAAAACCCTAACCCTAGACAACTATCATAATATGTTAAATAATGGACTGCTAGGAAGAGAAGGGTTTTCATTCTTAAGCATTGTACTTGTTCCATAGTTGAGTAGAGTATTGTTAGGACCACACTATGCACCTTTTTGCCTATACTTTTTGCCATTATTATACCCTTGATCACCTATATTTGAACCTATACTATCACTTTGTTTGATCATCTCAAAGGTATACAACGTCCTTTCTCATTACTATATGCTTAATCTGTTTTGCATAATATTTTACATCACTTTTGT
>JASDQU010100208.1:495582-528228 GCA_032191745.1 Picea mariana | reverse complement strand
TCATTGTTCATTGGATATAGTTGAATGGTTTAAGTATAAGTTAAATTTTTTTTAAAATTGTACTTGATACTGATTCACCCCCCTCTCAGTATCAACAATTGGTATCAGAGCAGGTTACCTTCAGTACAGTTTAACCATTGGAAGGAAGATCCTAAGAAGAAATGGAAGACAAAATACCAAATGGCATTCCACAATTTGATGGAAGCAATTTTGAATACTGGAGTAATAGAATGGAAAATTACTTGAAAGATCTTGGGGAAGATGTTCGGTTCTCAATTGCTTCAGGATATAATGCTTTGAAGAAACCAAAGATTGCAGCTCAGAAGGAAGCAAAAAGGAACAACAAATTGGCAATAGATACCATCCTGGATGGAATGACAGATTCAATGAAATCCAAGGTGGGATCATGTGCATCATCAAAAGAGCTTTGGACAAGATACAAGACCTTTATATAAGGGAAGATGCAGAAGAAGAAGAAGAAGAAGAATTTGAAGCAAATTACAACATCTCAGATTTCAAAGAAGAAAATAGAGGTTAGTTATTTTGCTTTAATTGTGAAGGAGTAGGTCATGTTGAATTTGAATGTCCTCGTCCAAGGATTTAAATAAATGACACTGAAGAAGAAAATTCCAATGAAGAAGAAGAAAATCATGAAGAAAAAATTATTCAACAAGAAGATGAGAATCTTAAAAAATTGAAGCATGTTGAGATTGAAAATAGCAAGCTCAAAGACATACAAAGAAAACTAATAAGTGAATTGGGTAGTTGTGAAAAGACAGTTGTAATCTTGAAGAAACAATTAGAAGACTTTGAGAAACTAAGAGAAGAAACCATTCCTTGAAAACTCTACTCGAAGAAGAAAGAAGAATAGGAGAAGTAAGGAATGTCCAAATGAAGAAGAAAGAAGAAGAT
This sequence comes from Picea mariana, assembly GCA_032191745.1. NCBI lineage: Eukaryota > Viridiplantae > Streptophyta > Pinopsida > Pinales > Pinaceae > Picea > Picea mariana. The sequence goes on along the minus strand of JASDQU010100208.1, from coordinate 527,316 downwards.
TGTGAGAAACTTGAACAAGAAGTTGTCTCATTGAGGAAGAGCTTAAGAAACTCTCAAGTACCAAAAGAATTAACACATCTTGGATGAATGGGTGAAACTTCATACAAAGAAGATGAAAATACCAACAAGAAGGTTGAAGAAAGAGCTACACAGACAGTTGATGAGAAGTGGACCAGGATACCAAAAAGAAGGAATGATTACAAAAGAGATGAATATCCAAGAAGACCTCCTGCCTTCAGGAATCAAAGAATCTTCAATCAATATGAAGGAAACTACAGAATAATAGATCATGAACCCAGATGGACTACATCACAAAGAAGCCCACTTACTACAAGGTATCAAAATTTCTTTCTTGGTCATTGTTATGCTTGCAAAATTTTTGGACATAAGGCAATTAATTGCAGAATCAATGAAAGGAACACATACGCAAGAAACATGAATGGTGTAAATAGAAGATATGGAAATAATCATGGATTTGTCAACATAAGTTATAATTCATTTTCCCCATTGATGGACAAAAATATTGCATACTACAAATGTAATTATCTTGGTCACAAAGCACGAGATTGCATATATATGAATGAAGATGTCCCTATGCCAACCACAGTATGGAGAAGGAAAGAGATTCCAAACAATGAAGATTGTCGAATAGCATTGACCGCTGAAGAATGTAAAGAATAAGATGAATGGTACATAGACAGTGGATGTTCTTCACACATGACCGGGGATCAAGACAAATTCATCAACTTGAAGAGAAAGGGTGGAAATGTTGCATTTGGAGATGACTCATCTGCCAAAATACTTGGAGAAGGTGCAATAGAGCTTGAAAGAAAAAAATGTAAAAGAAAAAAATGTTCTATTGGTTGAAGAATTGAATCATAATCTACTCAGTATTAGTAAAATGTGTGATCAAGGATACACTCTTACGTTTGATTCCCGAAAATGTAAAATCAAAGAAAATAACTCAGGAAGATTGGTTGCAACTGCAACAAGAAGACCGACCAACATATACATACTAGACATGAAGAAGAGAGAGAATACAAAAGCCACACAAAAGGATTCTAAGGAAGAAAAAGTCCCAAAGACCAAAAATAAGGATGAAGTATTATTGAGTGCCACATGTTCAGGGGGAGCAGCCCCAAAGAAGAGAGTTACATTTTTCCATTAAACTTAGGGGGAGCAGTCCTAACCTTNTGGTTGTTGTCATTGATGTCAACCCTAGTCATGGGTTTTGGACCACAAGATTGATAAAGATATTTGGACATGAAGGACAATGCACATGCATATAAAACACCCATGAATGGATAGTATACATCATGCTATTTTCAATGGTATGTGGCATGTCATGTGGATCCTCATGGTTGAGGAGAAATGAATTTTTGAAGATGACAAAGTGAATTGAAGAAGGAAGTACATGTAGGCCCTGAAGATAATTAAAGAAAATAATTACAAAATAAGAAAGTGTCAGGTCGGCCCTAAGGTTAAAATGAAGTGACATAAATAGTATAAATAGACATCATTATACATTCATGTTGACACAAGTCGAATTTCAGAGGAAATAAGAAGTAAAGAAGGCCGGATTTCAAGGGAGGATGAAATCTTTTGGTGATGTGTTCTAAGGTATGTTATTTTCAGGTCATCTTACCATTTTTGCTATAACTTTTTTTATAGAATGATTCAGATGGTGAAATCGCTATGGTATTGAGAAACATATCAAGATACCTCTGGTAAAAATTTCATCTCTTGATTCGCTATAATTATAGAGATACACTCTGTGGAAGATAGGGTTTGTGACCAGTCCTAAAGCTAGTCAATAAACAGGTGTTCCGGGTAAAACAGTCATAACTTTTTCATCGAGAATCAAAATGATGTGGGACTAATTTCATTGGAACTAGTATGGAATTTAGTTTCTTTTATGTGAGTTTCATAATCATATGTTAAATATTGAGCACGGGGCATTCTATACAAGTGCGATCTCCTGAATAGACTAGAATTGAATAAAGTCTACCATTCTTTCTATAACTTCTTTTTGGGGAGGATTCAAGGAGTGAAACTTAGAGGAGTTTCAGAGAATACATTGAGTAATATTATATACAGGATCAGAGTACTCCAAGAATTGAATAATTGCAGAGATTGAAGAAGTGTCAAGAAGCATTATCAGGTTCTATGTGATGATTGGTTGATGGTGATGATTTAATGTAAAGTTTTATTATCTATCATATATTCTTGGGTGGAAGGAAGGGGCAAGGATGGAGAGTTCAAGTCTCTCTTGATATTGGAGGATTGTATCTTCCTCTTAGAGGTCTATCCCTCCCTTTACATTTGGAAGCTGTAGCTACCTTTGGAAGTCATTACTTCCCTTGAACAATAACTATTAATTATTTCTCATATATTGTGCATGGTGTATTGTGGTGTATTGGTGTAACTCTTATACTATTGTTCATTGCTCATTGGATATAGTTGAGTGGTTTAATTATAAGTTAAAAAAGGTTTTAAATTGTACTTGATAATGATTCACCCCCCTCTCAGTATCAACAATAGACTTCTTCAACCACATTCCAATGAAATTATTATTAGAAGAGATGTTAAATTTGATGAAAATCTCTTGGCCTACGAACCTAATTCGAAGATTGTGCCTTCTTCGGCTTGTGAAACATCTTCAAAATTTTTGTCTTCTTCTATTCCTATTATGGTTTCTTCTTCAAATGATTAAAGTGAGGATGAAAATACACCTCCGCCTTCTCATCTTCCTCCATATGATTACTTTGAACCTAAACCAACGCCAACTCCATCGCTTCCTAGATGGGTCCATTCAACACGAGAAGTAGTTGGTGATATTGTTGTTGATCCTTCAGATCAACGTTGGACATGTTCATAGTTCCAATGAGCCTCTTCTCTTTTGAATCAAGTTTCAGAGACTCATGATCTAGAGACATTTACAGAAGCTTCAGGTCATCCAGATTGGGATACATAAATGAATGAAGAGTATCGTTCTTTAATGGAAAACGATACTTGGGATCTTGTACCTCTTCCAAAAGGAAGAAAACTTGTCACATGTAAATGGGTCTATAGAACTAAGTATGCATCAGATGGAAGTGTTGAAAGAGACAAGGCTCCGTTAGTTTCCAAAGGATTTTCCCAAGTTGAAGGAATTGACTATAATGAAACCTTTTCCCCTGTAGCCAAAATGAATTCCATCTGCCTTGTTCTTGCCCTTGTTTCCTCACATAAATGGGAGGTACATCATATGGATGTTAAATCCTCCTTATTGCATGGGGATGTGCAAGAAGAAATATACATGGAACAACCTCTTGGCTATGTGCAAAATGACTCTAGCCTTGTTTGTTGCCTTAAGAAATCTCCTTATGGTCTTAAGAAAGCTCCCCGAGCTTCGTATGCCAAAATGGAAAGCTTTCTTATTGACACCAAATTATCTAGATGTCATTATGATCCTAATGTCTATACCAAGAAAGTAGGAAGCCATCTCATAATCCTTGTCATTTATGTGGATGACCTTATACTTACTAGTAGTGACTCAAAACTTTTAAACCATGTGAAAACCATCCTTAAGAAGAAATTTGAAATGAAAGACTTAGGATTTTTGAAATATTTTATTGGCCTCCAAGTTTTTCAAACCAATGAAGGAATTTTACTTTCCTAGTCTAAGTATGCTTGTGACCTTCTTCGTCACTTTCACATGGAAGATTGTAAACCAACCCCTTCTCCCTTCTAGTTTGGAGTCAAGTTTGCTGCCACCTATACTTCTCCTGAAGTTGATGCCACCTTGTACCGTCAATTAGTTGGTAGCCTCTTATACTTTAATCATGCCCATCCTAATCTTTCCTTTGTTGTTGGTCTTGTTTCCTGGTATATGAAAAMACTTCATGAAAGCCATTGGAAATAAGCTAAAAGGATACTTCTCTATGTCCGTGGTACATTTCAATTCAGGATACATTACATTTCAGAGGGGACTCATTTATTGGTTGGTKTCACTGATTCATATTGGGCCGATGACCCTAATGATCGAAAGTCTATTGTAGGTTATGTTTTCATCCTTGGTTAAGGACCTGTCACTTGGGCCTGTAAGAAACAACATGCTATTGCACTTTATTTAGCAGAAGCAGAGTACCGAACAATGATAATGCAAGTTAGGAATCCTTGTGGCTTCGATAGATCCTTTCAAAGTTTGTATTCCAATAGAAACATCCAAACAACCTTTGGTGTGACAATCAGAGTGCCATAAAGCTTGCCAAAGACCCAGTTCAACATTAGCGCAACAAACACATCAAGATACACATGCACTTCTTTAGAAATATAATTCATGATCAAGTTATTGAAGTGCTCTTTTTCCCTACAGAAGATCAAGTTGCAAAAATTTTCACAAAGTCTCTTACATAAGTGAATTTTTCCAAAATTTGATCTATGTTAGGAGTTCATGAAGTTGTCATCAAGGGGGGATAGGCTCTAATGCCTCCTTCCTTATCCTATTGTGTCACTATTGTAAATCCTTCAATCCTATCCAAAGTTGTTCTTAAGGGGGGATGTTAGGATATTTAGACACTTAGGAGTTAGTTAAGATCTACTTGGTCTAATGTGTCTTTAGGTAAAAATGTGTTTCTTTAGTATGCATTATTATGCACTTGTAGTTAGGAAATCCAACAGTCACAATACGTTCCCGACATAGAGTGATCCAACTGTTCATATTCTTCTCGATCTTAATGGCCATTGATATGTGGCTTAACACTCGATTGGTCCATGATCTCTATTTAAAGAGCATGGAGGGTCATTTGCCAATGATCGATTGTGAGAAAGTCTCTTGTAAAATCTCTCTGTAATATTTTTCTTTTGCATTAATAAACTGCTCCAAGTGGCCATGTTGGCTAGGGCTGTGGATGTTTCCCTGTAGGGATTTTACCACATCAAAAAATCGGTGTGTTGATCTTTGGTCTGGTTCTGTGAGTGGTTAAAGAAGGTGTTCGTCCTCTATTGGAATACCTATGTTGTTGAACATTATCATGGGCCAAATCTTAGTGCCAATATGTTATCTGTTGCTAAGTTAACATAGACAGGTAAGATTGTGGAATTTTGACCAGATCGGTTCTATGTTCATGATTTGAAGAAAGGTAAGTTGATTTTAAATAGATATATTCTCAACCCAAGAAATAGTTTATACAAGTTCCATGACTCAACTCAAACTGAACACAACCCGACTACACTTGTTTCTCACAGTGATGAGAGAAGTTGAATTTGGCATGATCGACTTAGACATTTGAATTTCCAAAGTCTGCAGGCACTGAAAACTCAAAACATAGTTGCTGGTTTGCTGAATGTGTTTCCCCTTAAAGGAGTCTACAAGGGTTGTGTACTTGGAAAACATCATTGGGAACCACTTGACTATGGTAAAGCATGGTGAGCACGAAAACTACTGGAACCAGTTCATAGTGATGTCTTCTACATCAATTTACCTTCACTAGAAAGTGCAAGGAACATTTTGACTTTCATTGATGATTTCTCTTGCTATACATGGGTTTACTTTTTGAAAAATAAGAACCTTGTATTTTATAAGTTCAAGGAGTTTCATGACTTTGCTGAAAATCAATGTGGTTGACCCATCAAATGATTGAGATCAAACAATGGTGGTGAGTATGTAAATTGACCTTTTGAAGAATACCTACTTCGATCTGATATTGATTGACATCAATCAATTACTCACACTCCTCAGCAGAATGGTGTTGCGTAACACAAGAATCATACATTAGTTGAAATGGATAGATGTCTTTTATAGGCCAAAGACTTGTCCCATCGCTTATGGGTGGAAGTAGAATATTGTGTAAATTATCTGCTCAATCAAATTTTGACTCGAGTTGTTCCTTCCATGACTCTAGTCAAACAATGGTATGGGAAGAAGCCTTTAGTCGGCCACCTCTGTGTTTTTGGATGTGTTTCTTGGGCTCACATTCCCGATATTTGTAGAAAAAAGTTGGATGTAAAGATCCATGCTTGGATCATGATAGGCTACTCCGAAGAGTCAAAATCCTATTGACTGTTTGATCCTGTCAAATGACAAATCATCATCAGACAAATGTTCAGTTTGATGAGACGTATTCTAGCGTTAAGTTGTTGAATGCCTCTTCTAGATTGCTACAAGATGACCCCTTTTATGTTTTCTGTGACATTGGTGCTCCCGTTCCGTACTTCAATCCTTTGAATGGACAATATAACTTTCTCCTTTTTTTATCTAGACTGTCAACATTTGATTCGACTAGTATGCCATCCTCTATTTCTATTGGTAAGTTGATTGAAGACCCTCCAAATTCTTCCCTACCATATGAAGTGAATTGAATTTCACCTATTTCTTGTCTACCTATATGGGTTTCCAAGACAATTGAAGTTTTCAAAGCTGATGCTGGAGATGCCTCCCGTGGACGATAGACTCAAATTCAAAAGAAATATGCTAGCGTTTCCTTGATGATTCATGTATTGGAAACCTATATCCTTGTTACCTTCTTAGATGCTGAAGGATGACCTGAATGGGAGTAGGCCATGAAGACCAAAAATGATTCTTTGTTGAATAATCACACTTGGGACTTGGTTCCTCGACCCTAAGGAAAGAACATTGTGAAGTGTCGATGGGTCTACATGACCAAATTTACCTCTGAAGGTGTTGTTGATCGACATAAATCATGCCTAGTTGTGAAGGGATTTTCTCAACAAGAAGGCATTGAATACACTGAAACCTTTGCCTCTATCGCAAAGATGAAGTATGTTTGGATGATTCTTTCCCTTGCTTCTCATTTTGGATGGAAAATCCATTAGATGGATGTGAAGAGTGTTTTTCTTCATGGAGAACTATCTGAAGAAATTTTCATAGAATATCCACCTAGTTTTATGGTAGATTCAAATTTGGTTTGTCGACTCAAGAAATCTCTTTATGATTTGAAGTAGGCTCCTTGATCCTGGTATGCTAATATCAACAAGTTATTTCTACGACTTGATTTCAAATGGTGTGAATTTTATCGCAGCTTGTATGTTCTCCAAACTAATGGATACACCTTGATTTTTGTTGTATATGTAGATGACTTACTCATTACTTGCAATAATAATGATCTCATCCTTAGATTGTAGAAACAACTTGTTGACTTCTTTGATATGACAAATCTTGGAATCTGCACTATTTTTTGGGTCTTCAAGTATTACAAATTTGTGATGGATTTTTCATTTCTTAGTTTAAATATGTGATGGATATGTTGACATGTTTTGATATGGTTGATTGCAAGCCTTGTGATACTCTTTTTTAGTTTGGAGTGAAGCTTACTAAAACATATTAAACACCCATAATTGATGCTACACTCTATTGACAATTGGTTGGAAGTCTTATTTATCTTACTCATAGTCGAATTGACATTTCCTTTGTTATAAGTGTTGTTTATCAGTTTATATAGGACCCTAAAGAAGACCAATGGAAAACAGTCAAATGAATTGTTCTTTATCTAAAGGGTACCACTCAATTTGGTATCAAGTATTGTCGAAGTTCAAATTCGCTAGTTGGCTTCATTGACTTCGACTGGGCTAGCGACAGTGATGATTAGAAGTCCACTTATAGCTATGTGTTTCGCTACAACATTGGAACTTTGATGTGGTCATGAAAGAAATAGAAGGTAGTCTCTTTGTGAACTATAGAAGTATAATATTGTGGCGTCCTTGAAGTAGGTATTGAAGAAGTATGGATTCACCAACTTTTGGGAGAGCCTGGCCTTCCTTTTAAGGCCTTGAATACAATCTACTGTGATAACCAAAGAGCTATACAGGTTGTTGACTATCCTATTGACCACAATAAGATGAATCATGTTGAGCTCCATTCTCACTATTTGAGACAATTGGTTCACGAGAACATTGTCTCTCTTGAATATTGCATAACAAAAGATCAAGTTGTTGATATCTTCACCAAAAATTTAGCTGAAGCCATATTTATCAAGCTCCACACAATGCTTGGGATTAAAAAATATGAAATTATGGGGGGGTGTCCTAATGATGCAATTTCACCTCCTGAAACTCCAAATCTATGTGTTTATTGGGGGGTGTTGAAATATCAAGAATTGATGGTTCATCACACATCTCTTAGATTCAATTGGTTGAGAGGTCGACCTACATATAGATACAGCCAGTCGGGCAATCAACGAGTGCATTACACCATTCATTCAAGTACTTGGCGTGCATTTTCGTCAGGAAATCAACCAATAGTCGAAGATAGTCATGCAGTGGATCGACCAACCCATCAATCGACTACAAGTTGGACACATAGGTGGTTAGGTCGAGCATCCTTATCGATCCGACTTGCTAGAGAATATTTGGTGGAGTTAGCTCTAACAAGTGATGGTTACATCTGAAAAATATATTCCAGATTCTATGGAAGTTGGTTAGATATTGAGAAGATAAAATCAAACCCTTGGGTCATTATCAACATTAGAGATTGTGAAATAGATCATGCAGATCAATATGTGCACTATGCACTGTGATGTTCTGATCACAGTGCGCTTTTCTTAAGTGTTGTAATAGTGTCTTTATACAACACCTTTATCTTCGAAATGTTTTGTTCCTCTTCTATTATCTGCAATACTATGTTCCTTGTTTCATGTCATGTTCCACCCTATTCCCCAACATTCAAGGTCACCCACATCTAATATTATATCTTTGGTAAATCTTACGCACATGGATCCTTTTACCCATGATGCATACAAAGAGGAATGCATAGAAGATGAGGAATTTAAAGAGCTGTTTCAATAGATACAAGGCCAAATTTGTGTAGAATAAAGTGACAAGAAGGTTGACTATGTAATGATCCATATAATTTTATTTTTTTTAATTTTTCCTTGGTTTATGGTTTAGACAATTTTGTAAAATGGTTTGCAAATGGATATTCTAACAAAAAATTTAAACACTTTATCTTACTGCTGATAATTGTAGAAAACACTAAATAGAACTCAAAAAACCGTAGAAGTCATATCTTTATATCAATTGAGAAAATTAAATCTACTAAAGAATATAACAATGAAAATATGGAACCTGATATTAATATTGTTGTAGGTAGCTTGAGAAATATAATGAAGAGTGCTTCTTGTAGATAAAGATAATGTACAAAAATCATATATATATGGATAGATATGCATCCTTAGCAACAATAAATTGTGTCCATGGTACCAACAAGTGCACCCACATAAGAGGTCAACTTTACCAAAGAAACTCACCCAAGTTTTGGATGTAACTCAACCACACCACTTGGTTTAGTTTCCCACAATAAATCGGCCATAGAAGGTAAGGAAATCGACCCCAGTATGAGTTCTTCCCACGTCATAGAGGAAACAAAGTGCTTAGCCAACAAACAACTCATCCCACAACAGAAAAATACAACAACTACAAGTGAGGCACTTCTACTCACATAAACTCGACCCACAATTAAATTTTTCGTCCCACTTACAATGGTTTTTACCCCCAAGAAAAAATAACATCAAACCACATGGAAATAACCTTGTCTCATGCCCATATATGCACCCAACATACAAAGAATGCACCCAAAATGAGGAGATTTGACTCCCAAGGAGATTTCTCAGCATCCAAACTCATAAATTTATAGTCCACAATATCACTCACCCTTCCTTCCTCCCAACTCGATCTCACAAGAAGGATTTGACCCCAAACACCAACAAGCTATTCCGCCACAAGAAAAATCTTAGCCACAATAAGAAATTAGCTACCAAAAAGATTAAAAAACTCGGCCACACTGAAGCACACTAGAGAAATCTTAGTGATCTCTTCCCAATGACCAACTAGGGTGCATAGTCTCACCACCAAAACCAATCTGAAAAAATCTCTAGGGTTTTTTGTCCCAAGAGCCAAAGCCACAAAATCTCTCCCAATTCAATTTTAGAAAATAACAAGCAAATAATGAGAGAGGGGGCTTTCATACCTCTTTTATTCTCTCATTGACCCTTTTTCAACCCTTTTACCCTTTTAATAAGTTAAAGTTACTTTTCATTAGCTCAATAGTCACTTATGAGCCTTTTCTTATTAATTACTCAATGTCACTTTTTAAAAGATTACTTTTTCACCTTGTGACATTAAATAATTAATTAATTCCCTTTTCCCACTGACTATAGCCTACGAGAATCACTTAGGCTACTTCGTCAATCTTTTGGAGAGATTATTTGAAAAGGGACATTACAGTCCTCCCTTCTCGAGACTGCTTGTCCTCAAGCAATTGCAAGTTTGGATGCTAAAAGATCTGATCACTCTCCCATGTGGCATCCTCTACTGGTAATCTTTCCACATTATGAGGTATTCATGAATCATCCTATTTCACAATTTCCTCTCTCAAACCTCTAGCACCTCCTTAGGAACCAACACCAACTACCCCTCCTCATCCAATAGAGGTAACTCTACCAAGGTGGTGACCTATTGTCCCAATGCCTTCTTAAGGAACGTAACATGAAACACATTGTGAATTTTACTCCCCTATGGAAACTCCAACTCATAGGATACCTCACCAATCCTCCAAACCACTCTATAGGGGCCATAAAAGTGGGGCTTAATATTTTCAGCAACACTTTTCTTCAAGGAAGACTATCTATATGGTTGTAACCTCAAAACACCAAGTCCCCCACCTTGAAATTCCTCTTGATTCTGTGCCTATTTGCATAAGATTTTGTTGATTTTGTGCCACCTGTAGATTATCCTTGAGAGGCTTGATAATTTCCTGGCTCTCTTCAATCCAATCCTTGGCTTTTGGAGATCTACTATCCCCAAATTCCAAATCAACAAAGGAAGGAGCATCATAGCCATATAATTCTTAGAATGGTGTCATACCGATGGACATATGATAAGTGGTGTTATAGCAGTTTTCCCCCAAATGCAACCACTTAATCCATGCCTTTTGCTTCCTGAACACATAGTTATGTAGACACCCCTCGAGCCACTTTTTCACAATATCTATTTGGCCATCTATCTGAGGGTGGTAAATAGTGCTATGAGTCAACTTTGTTCTATCCAACCTAAACAATTCTTGCCAAAATTCACTAAGGAACCTGTTTTCCCTGTCACTAAAAATATACTTCGACAATCCGTGGAGTTTGAATATCTCCTTGAAGAACAACTCCACTACCCATGCTACCTTATATTCTGAATATATGACAAAGAAATGTGCAAATTTTGTCAACTGATCGACCACCACGTATATGTAATCTCTTCCATGTACTTTAGGAAAACCTGTGATGAAATTCATGGAGATACTTTCCCACTTCTTCTTCGGAATAGGCAATGGTTGTAGTAATCCTGTAGGATGGGTCTACTCTGACTTTTTCTACTAGAAATTCGCACACTCCCTCACATGCCTCAATACATCATCCTTGATTCCCTTCCAAGTGAACCTCTCTCTAATCTTCCTATAAGTATTAAAATACCCTGGGTGCCCTGCAAAAGGTGTTTCATGCATGGCTCTCATGATATGTTCCTTCAGTGTATATTCTGGGACTAAGTATATGATGTCTATGTAGTAGATGATGCCCTCCACTAATTTGTACCTATCATCCTATACACTATGATCCATCAACTCACAAGAACTTATTTCTTGGAATATTCCACTAAGAGATGAGATTTCTAATCAGTTGAAATCTCTGCAAGCGAACATATCTATAGTTTCCTGGAGAGAGCATCAAAAACTAAATTTTTCTTCCCTTTTACATACTCAATGTTAAATTCATACTCCTGTAGTTTTCTAACCCACCTATGCTACTTTTCATTCAATTATCCACCCCCCCCCCCCAAGAAGTGTCTCAAGTTGTTGTGGTTGGTCTTAACCATAAATTTTCGACCTACCAAGTACTATCTAAAAATTTCCAGGGCATGGATGATGGCAATCATTTTCTTGTCGTAGATGGAGTAGAGCATCTCTAACTTTGTGAGCTTCTATCTCTTGTCTGCTATCATATGCCTCTACTACATCAAAACTACTCCTATACCCTCACCTGATGTGTCATACTCAAGCACAAAGGGTTGAGTGAAATCATGAAGTGCTAGAACTGGACAAGTGCTCATCACTTCCTTCATCTCGTCGAATGTCCTATGAGCCTCCTATGTCCACCTAAACACCCATTTCTTCATGAGATCTATGAGTGGTGCAACCAACTATGCAAACCCCTTCACAATCTGCCTGTAGTAGCTGCAAATCCCAAAGAAACCATGGAAGTGTGAAATATTTTTGGGTGGTGGCTAATCCAGTATAACCTGTATCTTCTCCCTATGCACCTGTACTCCATGAGAACTGACCACATGAACCAAGTATAAGATCTATGTCATGCCAAACTCACACTTTGACTTCTTGGCATATAATGATTGTTCCTCCATGATTCTCATGATATTCTTTAGATCCTCCAAGTGTTCCTCCCATGTCATGCTATATATCAAAATATCATCAAATAAGACCAAAAAAAACTTCCTCAGGTGCTTCTTGGATATGTGATTCATGTAGGAATGAAAGGTGGCTGGTGCATTGGTTAATCCAAAGGGCATGACCAAAAAATCATAATTCCCATAATGGCATATGAAAATGGTTTTGGGAATATCCTACTCTTTGAATCTGATATGGTGGTACCTCAATTGAAGATCAATCTTCAAAAAATATGATTCCCCATGCAATTCATCTAGAATCTCGTCGATCCTATGTATAGGGCACCTATTCTTGATCATCTTCTTATTCAATGCACATATGCATTATTCCATCCTTCTTCTTTAGCAACACTATATAAAAAGTGAATGGACTAGAGCTCGACCTAATATGGTGCCCCATCTCCAACAACTCATTAATGGGCTTCTCAATCTCGTCCTTGAATTTCTCCATATTCCTATAGGGAGTGGTGATCACAGGTTTCGCTCCCTCTTCCAATTCAACAATGTACTCAAATACCTTGTCTGGTGGTCTGTTGGCAGCCCCCAATTCTATGGAGTTTTATCACAATTAAAAATCATTACGGATAGATAAAATATTTTTGTAGCTACAACCTCCTTACATTGATAAACATTTATGTATTTTGGTTTCAAGGCGATTTATTGGGTTTACTTATGTTTTGAGTTTTGAGTTTAAGATTTTTCTTGTTTTGTTTAAATTTCATAACTGCAAGCATGAAATTCAAACAAAAACTTCTCTTGAGTAATGATTCTGTAGTTTGTATTTTCTACCTAAGATATTACACTTTGAACACACCTATATGTTACTAAATGGAAGTTTTATGAGCTCATTGATTAATTGATTGTCACATTTTTTATATGATATGAGATTTTCTATGGTTGATTTTGTGGTTTGATTAGTCATCTATAAGCATGCTGCAACTTTGGGTTAATGATCGATACATTCTCTTTGGTATATCAGTCATATCACATTCATGGCATTTGGTATAGGTCTGATGTACCCGCGACTATATCTCATTTTGTTTTTTTGTGCATTAGTGACCCCCACTTTCATTGTTTCAATTGGAATTCTATAGTGGTTAAGGGTTTGATATTCATTATGTGTAATGTCTCATAGTTCTACATGCCCTATGGTTTTCCATTTTTCCAAACTCATTTTATCAAGCATGACAGTCTCCAATCTTCGTAGGTATTGGGTCATTTTAGTTTGCACAGACCTCTCTTTGCTACTCGTTTATTGGAAGTCCAAGCCTCTCTCCCATGATATCTACTGTGTCTATTTCACAGTACCATGGCCCCTGTCGTTCGGATCGAACCTAATGGCTGTCAGGCTCTTCTTTCCCATGATGATTCCATAGATGATTTGCAGGCTAACGATTGGGATACTTTCATCCAAAAATTTGAAGGTTACAAATTGGCCGTCGTACAAGCCTTTTCTCAAACATTTGATGGGTTTAGAGCCAAAGTCGGGGATGTGCAATTGGAGGTCACAGAGAAATTTATAGCCCAGGCGACAAGACTCCCACAGGAAGGGAAAAGTGGTTCAAGAATTCTAAATTGGGAGATGTTAGATGGAGCCTATTCATGGTCTCTCGCGAGTCTACCTGCTGCCCTAAAAGTTTTCCTATTACCCTTCTGAAACCTCGATGGCACGACCTTATTTTGATTTTGAAACAATTTATAACACGTGAGGGAAGGTATGGTTTGGTCTTTTTATACCACATCTGACTGTTGATGTTGTTCATAGGGTTTAAACTGAACATGTTGTTCTACTTGTTAATGAGCCTATATAAAATGTCAAAACGCTATAAGAGACAGAGCATGAACTCTTTGTCGAGCCTCTTTCATCACGGGCTTATAAAAATCCTATTTCTATCACACATGTCATAAAGAGGGGATACTTGGGAAAKCTTCCTGAGTCGAAACAGTTTCACCCAACCCAACAGTATAGTGAATTCACCTTTAAATGTGAACCCCATTTCTGATAATCTCGTGACYGAGAGTCAAGGTTTCAATTCACCTGATAGCTATGATATTAATGAACCTATGTTTGTTTCTTTTCAAACCCCCATGGTTAAAAAATAGTGATGCATTTTTTTGCCTAGAAAATCGTTGGAACAGGTAGTGGACCAATTAAAAAGAAAAGTTTCCCCTGTTCTTGCTAACAGACCAAATTAGGGCCTTAGTGACAAACCTACTGTAAAGAGAATTCGTAAGGGTAAGAAAAAATAAAGCTCATATTTGAATTTTATAAATAAGAGATCCGGTCGATTAATATCTAGGAGTTTCAGGAACCGAATAAAGGATCATTTGAGCTCGATCTCTATGATTGAGGTCAATGATCACTATTCAGATGAAGAGATCAATGATTTCCTTGCTCAGGAAGATCTGAAAAACCAATGTCTCAAGAATGAAACTGTTGGTCAAGATGAGCAATATGAATTTGTCTCTAGATTACCCCCATTTATGAAAGGCCAAGAGGGCTTTGATGGCATTAGCCATGACTTGAAACAAGCCACAGGGAAGCACAAAATACTCATTGCTCAATACATTCCATCTCGGTCTGCTATAGCATCGGTGCATTGTGATAGTTGTTTGGATTGGGTTGAACACTATTAAGGGACATACCATTGTTACAGGAACAAGTAAAACATCTGGCTGCTCACAATTCTCTACTTGAAGGATAAAACCAAGAGTTGAAAGCATGCATAGAAAGGGCAAATAAAAGACCCAAAAGATCCGGTAATATAATCATAAAAAATGCAACCAACTTCAATGCCATCATTAATTCAGAATTGTCTGATCCTTCACTGTCTAATTTCTAAACGGTAAAATTGATTTTGTTTGATTTTATTTCATTTCATTTTTTTATGTAAGTCAAAATAGGAATATTTAGTTTTGATTTTCTTTGTTAATATAAGACTAGCTACAGAATCTCTGATTATGTAGCTAGTCTATTTCTGAATATTAGTTAGCATTATTATCTGAATATCAATTTCATTTTTTCTTTCTACAGGAAAATGATGATTATGGTGCTATTTACATGGAGAAACTATATTGGATCATGCACTATATAGTTATGCATTTTCTTTCCTTTTTATAAAACTTTGTTATTATTTAATAAATTTTGAAAAACCAACTCCTACAGGAGTGGTTTCATGTTGTTCTATTTTTGTAAAACAATCTATTTTGGGGGGATTACACTCTATCTTGCATGAAATATTTTAAAAAGTGATCACTGTTAGTAGTGAAGATAAATTTTGTTGGAATACATTATGGACATGTGATTTGGAGAACTTATATGGAGAAGCTATTCATCATTTGGCTTTAGACCTGTGTGATGCTTATTCCATTTTTTTTGTTCCTTCATTGCCTTAATTTTATGAAATATTATTATGTTTGATGCAGCTTTAGTATGGTTATCATATGGTATTTCATATTATTAAGTATTTAGATGTTGTCTATAATTCGTTATTCCATTTTACATCTGTGATCAATCTGCCATTTGATTATTATCGATTTATTCTAGATATTAAAAGATGGATTATATTAATTCTTTGAATTGAGTTTCCTCTCTTTTTAAGTGTTTATTATCATAAGATCACCGAATCTGTACATTTATCATTCTGTTGTTATATTCTCTCTCCAATGCTTCTTTGATTTTGTTCTAGGAGTATTAGCACTATTCTGTTATAGGTTTCCCTCATACGCATGACAGTTAGGAGTTTGAATTGCACAGGAAGATAAGTTCAGTTTAGTCGATTAGTTATAGGTTAGTTTACTTATTATTTAGTTAAATTATTTATCAATGAAATAAGAGTAGAATGAATTAGCTTGGATTGTTTATCTACTCTTATTTCAATTATATTTGCTTAGTATGTATTAGTGTTAGATCTTTAAATATTCAAAAGAAAACGGAAAAATGTATGTGCTTTCTTTATCACTTTTATAAACACTTTTAAGAACATTCATTTCGCAAGATGTCAAGTAAATCTTGCACATTGTACATAGACTATTTATAATCATATGCACATATTCATGTTTCCATTTGAACATTTGTAATTATTAAACTTATATTCTTAGTATCATAGTTTTTTTAGATTAGTTACATTTCTTTTATTATTTTTAGGACTTTAGTTGGCCAACGGAGCCATTAAACCCATCGGGTCACTTCATACCAAATGGCTTGGGTTATTTAGACAAACCCGATCCGGATTTGACCTTCCTGTTGACGGTGTGTCACTTACGCCCATCAACAAATGGTGCTAGAAGAAGGGCCTGAATTTAAATGATGGCACGTGGAGGTTGTAAGACCGCCCCACACACTCGCACTCCCGTCGTAACGCACAACCACTCTGACACATATGTTACACTTGAAACAACAACTCCTCAAACAATAAACCTAATATTCTTGTCGAACCAGTAACACCACTCCCTCAAGGGATTGATGTCCAAGAAATTGTCCGCCAATCACTCATAAGAACTCATAGTGCCTTATCCTGTATTAGATAGCCTGGTAAGAAATTCAATGAACCCCTTCACTTTACAAACCTTCAATAACAACTTCAAAGCATTGGTCTGCCTAGAAACACTGTAGGGACTGGAAATATCACCAATCCTATTGAAACCCTTATCCTTGGTGCCAGAGGATCTGGTATTTCACCATATCCACCTAGTTCTTCTCCACCTTCTTCGGTAGGTGAATCCTCAGATGAAGGAAGTTATTCATCTGAACCATCCCAGCCTTTGACACCACCAACTCCCATGGAAAACCAAAATAATCCTACTAGACCCTGGCTTGATCAAGATGTCGTGGCTGTACCTGGACCCCAAAACCCATTACCTGGAGAGATTACATAAATCTTTCCAGAAATTGCCCAATCAGGTCGTTGACTTGAAAATATCCGTCGAGGAGGCGTCTACAAGCAAAGGAAGTTTCAAACCTCCTTTTAGAAATTCTTTTCCTCCAAATCGGCTAAACCTGACCACAGAAGGTCTAAATTTTGAAAGTTTACAATATGCTTTGCAAACGATATTAGAAGCACATGACAATTATGTTTCTGTTCCTCCTGAAAATTATGATGATACAATTGAGGAAGAGGTACCAAAAGAGGAGGATTCATCTCCTCCTGTTTTTGGGCACTTTTCGAACAGTATCTTCCAAGTGAATTTCAAAACTGTCCACCCCTACAACACAAGAAGAAAAACACAAAACAAGCCTCCTCCCGAAGTAATTAAAAATGTGTTTCCAAAACAGTCAAAGCAAACTAAAATTAGACAAAGCCTAACTGCCCCAGTTTTAGAGTATGATTTAATTGAAGATCTAAAAAAATTAAGGGCTAATATTTCTGTTTTTGAACTGCTGAAATTTCATCTTGTTTTGCAGAAAATGCTTCAGAGCATCGCTGAAAACAGTGAAGAGAACGATCTTAGTAGCAAAAAATCAGCAAAAATTGATTCAAACGTAGATAAAAATGTCTCAACTAAAAAGACATCTAAACCTCAAGACAAAAGGGACTTAGCAGAAAAAACTATAGCAAATGTAGATAAAATTGTTTCACGGACAAGAATAAAAAAACAACAGAATTATGTTGTTTCCACACGGAAAAATGTCCCACCTTTTTTATTAACCTTTGAAATTTTTAATAAGAATGTACATAATTGTATGGTTGACTCTGGTGCATCATCAAATGTGATGCCTCTATCTTTATGCCATAAAATTAATACAGAAGTAAAACCTTCCGATCTAAAAATCATTTAGCTAGATAGAACCAATGTTAAAGTAATCAATGATCTTAAGAATGTGTTGATTAGATTATCATTCAATCATAAAATTTATCATATAATTGATATTATCGTTGTTGATATTCCTGAAGTTTATGGTCTGTTTTTAAGAAGAGATTGGTCAGAACAATTTCATGGTTATTTTCTACAGACTGGTCTCACTTGTGGCTAACTGAAAATGGGCTGCCCAACAAAATTAAGATAAACAAAGAACATTATCTTAAGCATACCGTGACAAATATGAACGATCCAAATGAGCCTTTCGTTACATCCACAAATTCGTTTGAAACGCAGGGAATGAATACCTTTTTTGGTAATTTCATGACCGAAATATCTTCTATCACTGATCCAGGACAAAAATCTGAAGTTACATCCTATACTTAGACACCAACTTTGTTGAATACGCCAAGTACTTCTAATGACGCACAAATATGGTCCTTATATTTTTATGGATCCAAATCCCCAAAAGGAGCAGGTGCTAGTTGTGTACTCATCGACCCTACAGGTAATAAAACTTTTATTGTTTGTCGGTTGGAGTTTGAATGTACTAACAACACGATCGAGTATGAAGCACTTCTGTGAGGACTTAGGAAAGAACTAGATATGGACGTGCAAAATTTGATAGTATTCGGTGATTCAAAAATCGTGGTCAAGTAGGTAAGAAACGCCATACACTATTTGTCACCGCATCTGAAAATTTACCAAACTGAGGTATGGAGTTTAATGCATAAATTTTTAGCATTTAATATAAATTCCATTCCTAGGCTGAGTAATTCAGAAGCTTATTTATGAGCCAATGTTGCTTCTAAATTGTTACCCGTTGAAGGGCTTTCCCCTAATGCTTTTTCAATTGAATTGTTGTTCAGGCTATTGATTCTGGAAAACATCACAAATTGGAGAGTATTCGATGATGAATAGTAGATCATCAAATTTTTGCATATGGAAGAACCTTTCTAGGATGCAGTCATTGATGAAGGCACTCATGATGAGAATATTTGAAACTTCACGTTAATATCTGATCCTCGATCTCCTGAATCAACATCCGAGCTGGTAAACTCTATCCCTAGATCTGTTATGAGATTAGAGAAATTTTATGACTTACATGATAAGTTTAGAGGGGTAGTCAACTATAAAATGAACAGTTCCTCTTTGATCTATGAAACGATTAATTTAGGAACTAGAGATAATCCTCAAAATATTAATCCGAGAAAGGGATGTTCCGAGCAAGAAAGATCCTCTTTCATAAAATTATTTAAAGAATTTAAAGATGTATTTGCTTGGATGTATGATGACTTGAAAACTTTCAATCCAAACATCATACAACATGTAATCCCTATGAAACCCCAGACTCATCCTTTTCAATAGAAATTGAGGAAAATGCATCCTAAATTGGAACCTACTGTTAAAAAGGAACTGAATAAATTACTAACTGCAACGATAATTTTTCCGGTTAGGCATACTCAATGGGTGTCTAACTTAGTCCCTATAAGGAAGAAAAGTGGTGATTTTTGACTTTGTTTCGATTTTCGTAACCTAAACCGAGCGTCTGATAAAGACAACTACCATGTTCCTCCAATGGAACAAATTCTACAAAAGGTGTCTGGTTCCGAAAGACTATCTCTGCTAGATGTTTTTTCAGGATACAACCAAGTCCTTATGTCTCCTTCGGACCAACTTAAAACCACCTTTTGTACCCCATGGGGCACTTACGCCTACAAGAAAATGCCTTTTGGACTGATAAATGTCGGTGTCACTTTCTAGAGAGCAATGGATATTTCTTTCTGTCACCTCATTAACCAGTTAGTTGTGGTCTATCTTGATGATGTCACAGTCTTTTCTAAAAACAAGAAAGATCATTTGTCTCACCTTAGGGATGTCTTGGAACGATGTCGTAATTTCGACATATCACTCAATCCTAAGAAATCGGTCTTTGCAGTAGAGAAAGGAAAACTACTTGGGTTCATAGTATCTAAAGATAGAATGATTATTGACCCCGAAAGAACCCAAGACATTGCTAAACTTCCCCCTCCTTCTTCCAAAAATGCCATGCAATCCTTTTTGGGTAAGATTAATTTTGTCAGAAGATTTGTCCCAAGTTTCTCAGAAATGGTTAGATCGTTACAAAATTTAATCAAAAAAGATGTTTTGTACCGATGGGGACCTCAAGAAAGTCAGGCTTTCGATTCAATTAAAAAAGAAATAATAGAATCCCCTTCCCTGACGAGTCTCAATTTTTCTCAGGATTTCACTCTTTACACTTTTGCCTCTGATCGATCTTATGCTAATAAGCTTAAACAGAAAAATGTTGAAAGCAATGAGATACCCATTTCCTTCATGAGCTCTACTTTTAAAGGAGAAGAACTTAACTACCCAATAGTAGATCTGCAGGCTTATGCTATTTTTAAAGCAGTGAAACACTTCTGGTCTTACCTGTTAAAATTCAGAACCAAAGTTGTTGTGCCTTACCCCGTTGTGAGAAACCTGTTAGTGCAAAAAGAGCTAGGTGAGAAAAGGGAAAATTGGATGACTTCACTACAGGAATATGACCTTGAAATAACTCCTGCACAAATTGTTAGAGGTCAAGGCCTGTGTAAACTAGTGGTTGATTCAGTTGAGGAACAAGAAAGTCAAATAAACACATCAATTGTAAAGCAACACAACGGAAAATAGATCAGTTGTGTACAAGCTACTCTTAATTCTTGGTAAGAGAACATTAGATTTTATTTAACGCATGGATCTACCCCCCGCAATATTGATCCTAAAAACAGAAGAGCACTTAGGCTTAAATCTGCATCTTTCTAGTTAATCAATGGTATATTATTTCGAAAGAACTTTGATGGTGTTTTTCGGTGTTGTTTAGAAAATGAGGAGTCCGAAAAAGTGTTATTTGAACTTCATTCTGGTGAGGCTGATGGTCACTTTGGTGGAGATACCACTGCCCACAAAGTGATAAGACTTGGATACTATTGGCCTACCTTGTTTAAAGATGCCCATACGATGTCCCGCAAATGTGTAATCTGCCAAAAGGCTACATGACGGGTGAAAAAGGTAGCTTTCCCTTTGCAACCTGTTACTGTAGACACACCTTTTCAACAATGGGGCCTAGAAATCATAGGACCAATCACCCCTCCTCTTATCAACAAAAAAATTACATCCTCACAACAACAAACTATTTTACAAGATGGTCTGAAGCTGTACCTTTAAAAGTGGTCAACACCAATCAGGTAGTGTCTTTTTTGAACTCCCATATCATCACTCGATTTGGCGTTCCTAAATGTCTGGTTTTTTATAACGCTTCTTATTTTCCATCCCTTGATATGAATGTTTTCTCTCTAGAAAAAGGGATTAAACTGAAATATTCTGCCAGCTACTACCCTCAAGGGAATGGTCTAGCAGAATCAACAAATAAGAATTTAATCAAGATTATTAAAATGATAGTTTTAGAGAACCACAAGAATTGGCACAATGCATTGTACAATGCACTTTGGGTTGATAGGGTAACTCCAAAAGCTTCTGTTGGTAATTCCCCTTTCTTCCTTGTCTATGGAAGAGAAGCCATCCTCCCCCCACATGTCTTACTTCCTTATCTACAACTATCGCAAAAAGTTCAAGAAGAAGAATGTATGCCTCTAGAAAATTGGATAAATGCTTTATTAAAACTAGAGAAGGTGGGAACACAAGTGAAGTAGAAACTGGATCAAAACCAACAAATTGTGAAAAGTTGGTTTGATGCAAATTCATATTCTGATAGGAATTTTGATGTCGGAGATTTGGTTCTCAAGTGGGACAAATTCCACGAGGGTAAGGGGGAACATACCAAGTTCTAAAACCTGTGGCTGGGACCATTTGTAATTTCTAAAAAATTGGGTCCTAGCTCTTTTCATCTGCATAATTTGGAGGGACAACCAGACACTTTTCCAGTGAATGGAAAGGCTCTCAAGAGGTATTTCTCTTAATTATTTTTGATCCACCCTCTTGTAAATATTTTTAGTTTTCTTTTTCTTTTTGATTTTGGTTCTTTTCATTTTTCTTAATTTTGATTTGTTTTCTAATAATTATATCTGAGTCAACATTTCATTTTTTGAAGGGAATCATAATTCTCTTTCATTAGTAGCAGTAGATAACAGTTCAAGACCTGTACAGTAAGTGCTAAAACTCGGGTCAACAGAGGAAAGTTCCTATTCAAACAGTTTTCCTAGTTTCACATCAAAATCATAGGAAAATGTGATTATCCTTAACAAACTTCTAACGCCGCCCTTGTTTTAACGAGAACAACTCAACATGCTTCCCCATCTTAGAGAGGATTTCTTAACAGAAATCTAACTGTCCAAATCATGATGAAAGTCATCAAAAAAAAAAAAATTGCAAACGATCAAACTTTTCATTTCAAACTATGAGATTTTCAATATCACGCCACTCTCTTGAATATCATGAAGTTTCTGAAAATTTATAAAAAAATTCTAGAGAGTTGGAAGCATTGTAATGTGTGGGAAGTGTTTGTAAACCCACCGAGACATTGAATAGGTCTGCTGGCAGCGAGTAAATGCACTCATGATACCAAGGAAACTTCGCCAGGGTACTGAATAGGTCCGCTGGCAGTGAAGCAATGTCGGGTTTAAGAAGATTCTCAGGTGTGTCTTTTTATTTGATCAAGTATGAAGATGTTTTTATCATGAATGGACAACTCTTGGACATGATAGAGGTACTAGAGTGGGTTAAATGACATCCTTGCCGAGGCTATGGACGCCTGCTGGCAGTAGTGGCCCTGTCAATGGTATTGAAGTCATCTGCATAAACATCGCTACACCTCCATAGGATACCATATTGCATTTTCGGATAGAAATACATCCAATTTTATGACTGTGTGATTTTCTGAGTTATTATCGGAACACTTCATCTGTCATTAACTGTTTCTAAAAAATTATTTCGTATGTGCCCCTGACATAAATTTTCTGGTGATGCATAGATAATTGCTTTGCCCAGCGTGTCACCATTGTTGGAAGCCACCAATTCTGTCGAGTTTTATCACAATTAAAAATCATTACGAAGAGATAAAATATTTATGTAGCTACCACCTCCTTACATTGATAAACATTTATGTCTTTTGGTTTCAAGGCAATTTATTGGGTTTACTTATGTTTTGAGTTTTTCGTTTAAGATTTCATTTGTTTTGCTTAAATTTCATGACTGCAAGCATGAAATTCAAACAAAAAATTCGCTTGAGTAATGATTCTGTAGTTTGTATTTTTTACCTAAGAGATTACACTTTGAAGACACCTATATATTACTAAATGGAAGTTTTATGAGCTCATTGATTAATTGATTGTCACATTTTTTATATGATATGATATTTTCTATGGTTGATTTTATGGGTTGATTATTCATCCATAAGCACGCTGCAACTTTGGGTTAATAATCGATACATGCTGTTTGGTATATCAGTCATATCACATTCATGGAATTTGGTACAGGTCTGATGTACCCACGACTACACCTCATCCTATTGTCCTGTGCATTAATGACCCCCACTTTCATTGTTTCAATTGGAATTCAATAGTGGTTAAGGGTTTTATATTCATTATGTGTAATGGCTCATAGTTATGCACACCCTCTGGTTTTCCATTTTGCCAAACTCATTTTATCAAGCATGACAACCTCCAAGCTTCGTAGGTATCGGGTCATTTTAGTTTGCACAGACCTCTCTTTGCTACTCGTTTATTGGAAGTCGAACCCTCCCGTGATATCTACTGTGTCTATTTCACAATGACCATGGCCCCTGTCATTCAGATCGAACCTAATGGATGTCAGGATCTTCTTGCCCACGATGATTCCATAGATGATTTGTAGGCTCACGGTTGGGATACTTTCATCCATAAATTCGAAGGTTACAACCTGGTCATCGCACAAGCCTTTGCTCAAACATTTGATGGGTTTAAAGCCAAGGTCGGGGATGTACAATTGGAGGTCATATAGAAATTTATAGCCCGGGCAACATGAGTCCCATATGAAGGAGAAAAGGGGCTCAAGAATGCTAAATTGGAAGATGTTTCATGGAGCCTATTCATGGTCTCTCACGAGTCTACCTGTTTCCCTAAAGGTATTCCTATTACCCTTCTGAAACCTCAATGGCACAACCTTATTTTGATTTTGAAACAATTTATAACATGCGAGAGTAGGTATGTTTTGGTCTTTTTATACCACATCCGACTGTTGATGTTGTTCATAGGGTTTAAACTGAACATGTCATTCTACTTGTTAATGAGCCTATATAAAATGTCAAAAAGATATAAGAGACAGAGCATGAACTCTCTGTCGAGCCTCTTTCATCACGGGCTTATAAAAATCCTATTGCTATTGCACTTGTCACAAAGCAAGGACACTTGGGAAAGCTTCCTGAGTCAAAATGGTTTCACCCAACTGGACAGTATAGTGAATTCACATTTAAATGTGAACCCCATTTCTGATAATCCTGTGACCAAGAGTCAAGGTTTCAATTCACCTGATAGCTGTGAGATTAATGAATCTATGTCTATTTATTTGCAAACCCCCATGGTTAAAAAATCACAATGCATTTTTTCATCAAGAAAATCGTTGGAACATGTAGTGGATGAATTAAAAGGAAAAGTTTCCCCTGTTCTTGATAACAAACCAAATCAGGGCCTTAGTGACAAACCTACTACAAAGAGAATTCGTAAGGGTAAGAAACAACATAGCTCATATTTGAATTCAGTGCCTCCACTACCATTGTTACCCCCATGGTTTTGTTTTTCCTGGTTACTAGCAATTAAATGTGTCAAGATATATGCTAATTGTTGCTTACCATTGGCTAATCTCTCTAACATTTGAAAATCCTTGTTCTCATTATTATCCACCATAGCTCCTCCTTGTTCTTCCTCCGGTTGGTTATCTTCTACTTCTTCTTCTTGGTTAAAAATGTTATTAGCACCTAAATTCCTTCTAGTACTGTAGGTGATATATCCGTCTTCTTCTTCTCCTGGCCATATGGATTAATTAAGCCTCCTCAGGCTGGTAGGACTAAGGCTTTGATACCATTGTAATGATCCGACTATTGTTTTTTTGAATTTTTCCTTGGTTTATGGTTTAGACATTTTTTTCAAATGGTTTGCAAATGGATATTCTAACAAAAAATTCAAACACTTTATCTTATTGCTGATAATTGTAGAAAACACTAAATAGAACTCAAACATCCATATAAGTCATATCTTTATATCAGCTGAGCACATTAAATCTTCTAAATAATATAACAATGACAATATAGAACCTGATATTAATATTCTTGTAGGTAGCTTGAGAAATATAGTGAAGAATGTTTCCCATAGATAAATATAGTGTACAAAATTCATATAGATGGATAGACATGCATCCTTAGCAGCTGTAAAGTGTGTCCAAAGTAGCAACAAGTGCACCCACAAAAGAGGTCTACTTTACCAAAGAAATTGACCCAAGTTCTAGAAGTAACTCAGCCACACCACTTGGTTTAGCTTCCCACAGTAACTCATCCACAGAAGGTAAGGAAATCATCCCTATTATGAGTTATTCCCATAGCAGAGAGGAAAGAAAGTGTTCAACCAACAAATAACTCATCCCATAGTACAAAGATACAACATTTACAAGTTAGGTACTTCTACTCACATAAATTGAGCCCACAATGAAATATTTTGGCCCACTTACAATGGTTTCGACCCCCAATAAACAATAACATAAAATCACATGAAAACAACCTTGTCTCATGCCTAAATATGCACCCAACATGCAAATAGTGTGTCCAGAATGAGGAGATTTGACTCCCATGAAGATTTCTCAACATCCACACTCGGAAATTTACAGTCCACAATATCAATTCTCCCTTCCTTCCTTCCAAATATGTCTCACAAGAAGGATTCAACCCCAAACACCAACAACCTCCGCTTCCACAAGAAAAATATTAGCCACAACAAGAACTCAACTACCAAAAAGATAAAAACTCGGCCACACTCAAGCACACTGAAGAAATCTTAGTGATCTCTTCCTAATTCCCAACTAAGGTGGATAGTCTCACCACCAAAACCAATCTCATAAACTCTCTAGGTTTTTTCGTTCCAAGAGCCAAAGCCACAAGAGCTCTCTCAATTCAATTTTAGAAAATAACAAGTGAATAATGAGAGAGGGCGCCTTCATTCCCCTTTTATTCTTTTGTTGACCCTTTTTCAACCTTTTTACCCTTTAAATAAGTTAAAGTGACTTTTCATTAGTTCAATAGTCACTTAGGTGCCTTTTTTTATTAATTACTCAATGCCAATTTTTGAAAGATTACTTTTCCTCCTTGTGACATTAAATAATTAAATAATACCCTTTTTCCATTGAATATAGCCTACGAGAATCACTTAGGCTACTTCGTCAATCCCTTGGAGAGATTGTTTGGAAAGGGACATTACAGAATACCATCTCCATAATGGGTTAACTCTATAAGCTAGACAATCTCTATTTTCCTAAAGGAGAAACATTGTAGCTTATCAGAGAGGCTCACACCTTGAAGGTTACAAGACATTTTGGTGTTGGGAAGACAGTTTCCAACTTAAAAAGGTATGTGTATTGGCCAATAATGCAAGAAGATGTAGCTCAATATATTAGAGGATTCATTCTTTCTTGTACCAACAAGCCTAATAATAGAAAGAAAGGTTTATACCATCCCTTACCTATATCCACTCGACCCCAAGAAAATGTTTCCATGGATTTTTTCGATGGTTTTCTAACAACTAAGAAGGGACATGACTATCTATTTTTGGTAGTTGATAGGTTTAGAAAGATGTGCATTCTTATGCCTTGTAAAAATACAATCAAATGACAAGAAGCAACGAAGATGATCTTTGAACAGGTCTAGGTGCACTTTGGGATGCCAAGAAGGATAATCTCAGAGATGATGGACATGAAGTTGAAGAGGTCTACAATATTCCATCCACAAACAAATGGCAAGTAAGAAGTAGTCAATAGGAATTTGGTATAACTTTTGATGGGTTACAATCAGAAGCATTTGAAGACTTGGGATGAAAATATGATCTACATTCAACAATCTTATAAATGAGGAGATCATACCTCTACCAATAATTCCCCTTTTGAAACTTGCTTTTGGTATTTTCCATCTTCTCCCTTGGATGTTTTCTATGGACAACAGGGATTGAGGGAA
This sequence comes from Picea mariana, assembly GCA_032191745.1. Taxonomy (NCBI): domain Eukaryota; kingdom Viridiplantae; phylum Streptophyta; class Pinopsida; order Pinales; family Pinaceae; genus Picea; species Picea mariana. The sequence goes on along the minus strand of JASDQU010100208.1, from coordinate 499,892 downwards.
AAAATCATATGAGAAGAACTAAAAGAAGAGGATTTTTTTGATAATATTAGGAAGATCCATTTGCAAGTACAAAAGACATTGAAGAAATTATAGGAAATATACAAGGCCACACATGATCAATGTAGAAATGAGAAATCATTCAAAGCAGGAGAAAAAGTTATGTTACAACTAAACAAGGAAATACCATAGGGTCCTGGTAAGAAGATCAAGTCTTTTTGGTATATACGTTTTGAAGTATTGGATAAGGTGGGTGATAATTCCTATAGACTCATTCTACCCCCATATATGTGAATTTACTCAATAGTGAATGTGAAGAATCTAAAACTCTAGATCCTTCCATGTTGGGGAAGGTCATACCTACCATAGAGGACTTAGCACCAGAAGCTTAGGAAAATTTGGAAGAAGATATAGTTTTGTAGAAGTCAAAAAATACCAAATAGGGATAACATGACCTTTGGTATATTGGGTTGAGAGGAAAACTTCTAAGAAAGGAAAAATGGTACTCTAGGGAGAAGGTAGAGGAAAAATTGCCTCACCTCATTCAGTAAAATATTTTGGGGAACAAAAGCCTCCCAAAATGGGGAGGTATGATTTGAATTGGATCATTATATAATTTTTCATCTAGTATCTCAATGCTTGTTGGGTGGAAAAATTAAAGGAATTGGTTTGTAAGGCCCATTTTAGTGGTAGATCCCAATTTGGAGATTTGGGGTCTAGAACCTTCCAAAACCATTTTAAGGTATAAAATTACATTTTTTGGGGTCAATTTTTTGGGATCATATCTCTAATCCCCTTGATGTTGTTCTACACACCAAGACCTTTACACTGGTGTGAACTTCACCTCAATTGGAGCTTGCATGTGGAAGTTATGCATCCCACAAGTTGACCTACCTTGTTGACCACCATGGTATGAGTGGATGACACACCATGACCCATTAAATACACATGTGGAGCTAGCCACTTCTGGAATTTCAAGAAGATTCTAGAAGGTCCAAAATTTTATCACTAGTTGAGGGTTGAGAATGCAAAAAACGTGACCCTAATCGACTATTGGGCTATGTTAAATACTGAGCCACTAGGAAGAGAAGGGGTTCCATTCTTTAGTATTGTACTTGTTTCATAGTTGAGAAAAGCATATAAGAGTGGTATTTTGAGAGAATGAAAGAGAAGGTACGATATTTTGTAGTATCCATTCAAGCCAAAATGTCAAAGGCGAATTCATAGTGAGTGCCCCTTTCTTTGTACTTTCTTTTCATAACTGAAGAAAAGAAATCAAAGAACTAGCTAGTTTTTCTATTACATCAGGTTTCCTAGGATACATCTTATGTTCAATGGTGTTGATGGTGTTTGTTTTCTTGTTATTTCATTTTGATTTCACCTATTTCATAAATTTAAGCATGAATCTAGTAATGATTAATCTGAGATATAAATAAATAATTTTCATAATCTAATATTTTAGAATATCACAAGATATGTTGTGATAAACTATTCTAGTGTAATATCCATGAAAAATTACAAATCATGAATAAGATTTAACATTCATAAAATTAATAACAACATTCAATAAATAAGACTCCAAATAAATAACTTAACATCAACAAGCATGCACCATCAATTTCCATTAGGCATTCAAAGGTTTGGAAATATGTATCCAAATTTATGAGCATTTCCAATAACCATTGCAATTTATATGAGCCTCTATCAAATTAAACTTTAGGCTCAAGCCTCCTCAATAATAAAATAGTATTATCCATTCTAAAATCTTAGATCTAACCTAAGAATGCAAATAAAATTTTTCAATGGTGTGTCCTCCATAGAATTCCAAAAAAATAATAAAATAATCCTACAAGGGTGTTCTCCTCTAGAATGATGATAAGACACATTCAAATATATCCAAACATCTAATAAAATAATCCTACAAGGGTGTTCTCCTCTAGAATGATGATAAGACACATCCAAATATATCCAAACATTCGAGATGTTCGTGCTAGAATGAGTCAACATAACCACCAATACCTCCACAAGTGTGTTAAAGAAATCAAATAATGGATCCACTAGGAGAGTGGAAAAGTCAACATGAAGTAACCACCAAAGAAGTGGAAGGACCTCAATAAATGTGCACAAAGTTGTTAGGCGCTACCTCCAAGGCTTAAAAAACATGTCATAAATAGTAATCCATATAAACATATGCAATAGTTCCATAAAAGGGAGCACTCAACCAAGAGAGTGGAAAAGTCAATATGTCAAAACTATCTAAGGATATAAAATAATGAAAGAGATAAGTGGCCCCTTAAAGATGCGCAAGAGTAGTTGTAACCTCCCCTAAAAAAAGAATACAATAAACCCCAAATTGACTGCACCCTTGAGAATTCTGCCACAATGGTTAGAGGTCCATAAACCAACACCGTAAATCCTCAATTTTTCCTAGGAATGCATGAAACATGGTACATCCTCACCAAAATAAGAATAATATATCTAAAACCATGTGTTGTATGGCGAAACTATCAACCAAAACCATCCATTTATTTATAAAACCATGGGTGCAAAAATGGGGTGACCTAGAAAACTCTGATAGAGGTTTCCACACCTCTAAAGATGTGCAAAAGATTTCGAATTAATGGGAGCACTCTACTCCCTCAAGTAAGAAACCAATATAAGGGTGCCACCTCACCACCATATAGATAATATCCTCAATAGTGTTCACACCACTAGGATATTATGTTAGATCACCATAAAAATATGCGCCAAAGAGGAATACTTCGTGATAATAAGCATGGACTAGAGTGAATATGCCAATATTTAAATCACCAAATTTCAGAGAAATAATTAACCAATAATACTTAGGGAAGCCATTAGTTGATGGGTATCCTTCTCAAAAAAATGTACTAAGGGTCAATCACAAGTGTGAGTAATTCTATACAACATCTTGAAACACCACATGTGTTATATGCAAGACTACACACAAGATATGATGGTGTTAATTATGAAGACAATACACATCATCTAACCATGGTATAACAATATGATCTGTAAATTTTCATGGATATTCCACTAGAATAGTTTGTCACAATAGATCTTGCAATATTCTAAAATATTTTATTATTCAATCTATTTCCTTAGATCCCAGATTTATTATTACTAACTTAATGTTCTAATTTATGAAAATAACTAAAATACGAAAATGAAAGAATAAGAAAATGAACAAAAGATGTAAATTGGGAAACGGATATGGGAGAAAACCTAGCTAGAAGGTGAGGCCTATGCTTCACTCTCTTTTCTTCAGTTAGAAAAATGAAAATACAAGAACGAGGAACTCACTATGGAGTTTCCTTTGACAATGTGGCCTGAATGGCTACAACAAAATCATTTTCCTCCTTTGCTATTCTCTCAAATCCCACTCCTATATGCTCTTCTCAAATATGGAACATGTACATTGATAAAAGAATGGGACCCCCTGTAATGTCCCAACATTACATCCATCAAAAAAATCAAACAGAACAAGGAGATTCAAACTCATAGAATTATAAACTTCTCAAAAATTTCCCATTAACACATCAATTTAAACCAAATGAAGGAAACGAAAGAGAAAATGGATTTTACAGGGGAGAAATTGCCTATTTTTTGTTGAATATCAAGTATATATAACAAGATACCAAATGGATTTCCCCTTTAGGTGGAAGTAAATTCCTAATCTTGGAATTATTGACATTATGCATTAGAGTTTCCAACATGCTTTCAGGCCCATGTCTCATACTTGTTTGAAGCAACATATCATAATATAAATGAATTTCACATACCAACATTAGGTTAACAACACCATAAATGAAAATGTAGCCAAATATGTACACAACAAAAATTAAGAAATACATTACAATATGAATACCAATGAATTTATACCTGATTGGTAGGTGGTCTCCTCAATTTTAGCAATGCTCCATCCACAAACTTCAATTCCCTTTCCATTTCCAACTCTCTTTGTGCCAACCGATTTCCTCCCATCCATACTCAGGGAAAACTTCTTTCGTTGGTACCCCCAAGCTGTGTGGGATCATAACCAGTGTTATATGTAGAATATAGACAATTTGGAATTTACCATCCATTGGAAAACATCCAAATTGGTCAATATGGATTCCTTCCAGATCCCATTTACCATCCCGTTAAGTTTTCCCATGATATTAGAATATTTGCATCATTTTTGTACTCTCTAGGTCCCCCCTAAAAAAAACCATGGATTTCCCCAACTATTTAAAGATCCAGTGAGGCTAGCCACCACACCCCCTCCATGAAAAAATATCATTTTTCTCATTTAT
>JASDQU010100208.1:473604-495566 GCA_032191745.1 Picea mariana | reverse complement strand
CCCCCCCCCCCCCCCCTTTTATTAATTAATCATTTTTTTCTTACATAGTAATTCTCTTTTTTAGATAAAATAATAATATTTTGAAGAGCCCTCCTAAAAGTGGGTAATTACTTTATGTATTAAATCAATTATGGGGTCTTTAAATTTTACCTTAGCTTAATTGGCATTTGGAAGAATTAGTCTCTAGGGAGTAGGGCCAACCCACCTTATTGTATTCCCCCCAATCCTATTAAACCATATATTTTGCAAGTAGAGACTCCACACCTCTATTGAGACTCCACACCTCAATCAAGACTCCACACCTCTATTGAGACTCCATGCCTCAATCAAGACTCCACACCTCCATTAATGATTAACTGGTTATGGTCCACACCCATCTGTTGGCAAGTTGGAAAGGCTTTCCCTGTATCCTGCAGATGCAATAATCACACACATCACGTAGATCAATATCATGCACACATCAAAATAATCAATTACTTAATACTACCAATTACCATCTATGGATATTTACTGTTTGATCCCCAACTTGGAGTTCTCACAAACAACCATATCCATCTGTGTACCCCTTGGGTGATCGATGTCCTACACCATTAAGGTCAATGCAATCATGTCAAAATACATACATGTAGATGTGGAATAAAAGCAACATAATATCAATGAAAGTAAATTGATTTCATTAATCCTTCACAATATTTAATTTGGCTTCCTTAGTTGTCTTCTTCATTTATTCAATCCCCACCTAAAAGTCATGTAGGTCTTATCCACCTGACATGACTAATACTTAGTTGCAACATAAGTATCCAAGGAGGGGCATTACATATTTCCCCCCTTGGAACAAAACTTGGCCTCCAGTTTTTATGTAGTTATCAAGGACTCATGCTACAATATCACACAATAATATATTATCCATAAATGCACAATATCTTTCGTTGTTATTTAATAAAAATGGATAATCTGGGAAATGATTTATTTTCCAAACCATTTCCCCCTTAAGATCATTACTTCACAGAATGAAGATTTTTTTTCCCAAGGAAATCCTTGCGGAAAACCCTCCGAGTACTTCCCAATGATTCATGGATGGTAAACGAGGTAAACCATTGGCCCAAATTATGGGGCCTAACCCCAAGGGGATCAATGGAGTCGAACTCATGACCTCCCCAACTGATCACAAGGGGAGATATCTCACGTCTATCTCAAGGCCTCTTGAGCTAACCCTTGGGGCCTTACTTCACAGAGTTAACATTATTTTTCAACTATTATGTTTTTCTTCCACTTCAACAAAAGAAGTGACTCATCCATCAACCTTCCCATTATGTCTACCATACAAACAAGTTTTCATGATAAAAAGGAAAAGAACAATAAATACTTAGGTTGGGCATAGAGATGATTATGTTATGAGTTGCATTCTTCCCATAATTTTTATTTTCCTACATAATTACAAAAGATAAATTGACTAATAGAAAAAGACAACATTTTACTCATGCCGAGGATTTCTTCTCATAATATCTAAGAGACAAGTTGAATTGGTTCCCAAATAAATATTGATAGCCTTACCACTATCATAATGAGGCATATCCATGGATGCAAATGGAAACAAATAATAGCGAGAACAATGGGGTGTTACAAATCATCTCATTGCAACCCTGAAAGTACCGTTATGTCCCAAACTCACCTAAACTTTGTCCCTTCACTTGGATGCCAAAATGTGAACTTTAGAAAATCCATTACATCTATTTGTACCTTCCCCAACATTCCCACAAATCCGAGCTGACTTCCTCACTTGCCCGTGGACGTTGCACCATAGATAGCAAATAAAAAAAACTTATAAGTTAAACTCAAAATACTTTCCAACATTATGCAAACAACAAACTATTGCTATCTCAAAAAAATGCAACCAATATTCAAATCTCATTTGACTGGAGTCTTAAAAGCATTTAATATGTATCTCTCTAGCAAGTAAAAGGTCAGCAAAGCTCGACCTTTGAATGTCCCCTTTTACTATTTAGAGTCTCTCAATAGGTATAGTAGGGATTGGAATGAGAGACTGATTGTCTCACTCTTTATCACATGCAGACTTGGAAAGAGGGCAATTGATAAAGACTCTTAGAAACTTTCATCATAAATGTTGCAACTAAATGCCTCATGTAGAAATCCATCGTCGATGTCTTTGGCACATGCATCCACTTATGACAACAATAAATATGCAATGAAATCGTTACTCATAGTATTGTCCTATCCTCTATCTAGGAATGATTTTGGGGTGATTATGCATTGGATCACCACAATTGAGAGGCTTAATCTCCACTAATTTAAAAACACCTCTAGTTTATTTTATGGCTCCAATGACCCTGAGAGTATATCCATCACATGACAAAAGATTAAAATGTAAATTTATTTTTTACCTTCATTTTTATGATATTTGAAATTCACCAATAAAACATTTAATGCAATACCTATGTTCTAGAAAATGATGATGTGAGCTACACATCTGTTGATTGAAGGAATGATGATGTGAGCTACACATCTGTTGATTTCCTTTAACTAGTATGATGTTGTTATCTTCTTAAACTTCTATTTGCAAATCTGTCTGGGCTACATAAAAAATGTAGTCCAACCTTTCAATTTGTATCCAATTTGCCACCTCAGAATTGGGTTCACCTATATAACACCACTTATAAAACAACCTCAAATACTACATATGCAATAAAAATGTACAAAGAAAGGGTTCACCCATGTAACACTACTTATAAAACAACTTCATATAAGACATATCCAATAAAAATGTACAAAGAAATGAGTTGGAAAAAAAATACTATCATTTTCATGTTCATGTTCATGTTTTGACAAAAATTGAAATAAATTCAAGTGAAAATGATAATGGGTATATAAATATATTTCAAAAAGTGTAAAAAAATCATCTTTGTAATGAGTGGTTGTCACATAGTTATTCTAATCAAATAAGTCTTGAAAGAGTGAAAAGAAACATTCATTTTTGCTTCTATTATAATAAAAAAATGGAATCATTGATGGAATGATTACTTAACAAACTCAAAGAACTTCAAAATGTCATAAATGTTATTAGTGTATCTACTATTTATGTTTCGAAAACTACACCTACTCAAGGAATGAGCTGATAAGAGAAGCTCAAAAATTCGAAGAGGAGAAGACAATTCAAATTAAAAACCCAAAGATTGGTAATCAACAACATCTTAACAAGAGAACAACCACAATTCCAATTTGTTTTCTACCATAAACACCCAAGATGAAAGTTGCAATTGCAATTGCAAGCAATCTCAATTCACATAGAAAATGAAGCAATTCAGTCATTGCAATTACACAACCATACCACATTCGTGCTACAATATCCAAAAGGGTTACCAAATTCACCAAAAGAACAGAAACCATTGTGGTAACGTTAGCTTCTCTAAGCAGTGCAATCTAGTGCACAAATATCAAAATTGTGAAAGTGAAGCACAAACTGTTACCATATGTAAGCAACCTATTTGACCTTTTTTTAACCACATCTTTCCTAAGTGAACATTAAGGAGGAATCATGATGGAATGTAATCTTTACTTGGTCAAATTCATGAATGTCCCACCTTTGCCTTCTTTATCTTCAAGTCAGTCTTAAGGGAAGTGTTGGTTGTTATGAGAAAAACTTTATATACCCAAGGACTGTGCTAACGTGCGAATCAATATCACTGTAAAAGCCAGGCCCAACTCATAAGGTATTCACAAAATATTATGTTTTCGACAAGTTCCATAAAAGCATTGTTTTCCCACAATATTTTAAGTAGCTACAGTACAAGTTTTCTAATAAGTGCTATAGAACTTATGTATATCATTTAGTCAATTTCGGCATTGGTCATTTTCTAACCATATCGAAAAAGTGAATGTTGATAAAAAAAACAAAAAATTCAGACAAAATTAAAATAACCATGGCATATAACAACTTGCACGTTTTCATATTCATAGAGATGCCATATTTATAATAAAACTGTGGATGTTTTCTGACCATTGTAAGTAAAAGGAAAAAAATCTAACAGTAGGTAGAAAGTGATTTGCTATGTGAACACACCATCAACTAAGTCTATCAACAACAAACTGATTTCTCTGTAACAACGAGCTGATCTCTAGTATAGACAAAACCTGCTTGAAATAATAGCAGCATTATGATAAAAACAACAGATGTAACTGTAACAACAGTAGATCCAACTAAGCCAGTGACAGATTTAGCTATGAAAAAAATAATTGGAATACTGCAACAATTATTGTAAAAACTGGCAAACAAGGAATGAAACAAACATGCATAAATCTTCAACAAACTTAATCCATATATTTGATTTTGTGCTTCTTTGTTCTATACTATATCCAAGAAAGTGGACTTAAGAGTGAGGTGTTTGGTTGGCAAGAAGGCCTAAGGATTTCCAACTGCAGACCTACTTGTTAGAATAGACATGCAACATAAAAGTGGACTTAAGTGTGAGGTGTTTGGTTGGCAAGAAGGCCTAAGGATTTCCAACTGCAGACCTACTTGTTAGAATAGACATGCAACATATTGTTTTTGTTTTTATGAAAATACAAAACTACTTTCAATTAAAAATAAAATATCATCAAATGACCACGTGAGAAAAATATTTGTGATCAAAATAACATGCCATTAAGAGTAGTGCAAGGAAGGAAACAAACATGCAGAAATCTTCCACAAACTTAATCCATATATTTCCTTTTTGTGCTTCTTTGTTCCCTACTATATTCAAGCAAGTGGACCTAAGTGTGAGGTGTTTGGCTGGAAAAAAGGCTTAAGGCTTACCAACTGTAGATTTACTTGTTAGAATAAATATATAATATATTGTTTTTATAAAAATATAAAATTATTTTCAATTAAAAATAAAAAATCATCAAATGATTACTTGAGAAAATTGAACAAATAAATATTTCTGATCAAAAGAGCTATGGAGACAATTGACTATTCTGACTATTCTTAGTACAATAAAATTCAAAAAACATGTCATTAAGAATACTACAACAACTATTGTATAAACTGACAAACAATGAAAGAAACAAACATGCAGAAACCTTCAAGAAACTTGATCCATATATTTCCTTTTTGTGCTTCTTTGTTCCATACTATATCCACGCAAGTGGACCTAAGTGTGAGGTGTTTGGTTGGCCTGGCCAACTACAAACCTACTTGTTAGAATAGACATGTAACATATTGTTTTTATGAAAGTAAAAAACTACTTTCAATTAAAAGTAAAAAATCATTAAATAACCATGTAAAAAAATTGAGCAAATGAATATCTACGATAAAAAGAGCTATGGAGACAATTGACTATTCTTAATACAATAAAATTCAAAAAGCATATCATTAAGAAGAATGTGATAAAGTTATATGCTATAGCTCTATCAATATACTTGAAAACTCAATTAAGAAACTCATATCTTTGTTAGTAACTTTTAATTAGGGAGAGATGGAGTGGCCCAAAAACAAAAAGATATTAGGCGATCTAATTGGATATGACCATGTTCCATATTTAATACAACCAAAGAAGTAATTTCAAATGAATGTAAAGGAAAACTCGACTCTAATTGGAAATATGACTCCCACAAAACAATGTTTGAAATTAATGAAAATTTTGAGTTCTCCCTTGCTCGACTCTATACAAGAAGAGATTGGAAAAAATTATACTAGTAATAGCCACATCAATGCTACTAATCTCCATACCCCATCTTGAAACTTGAAAGCACTTATTCAATTTATGTAATTCATCTAGGTTTTGTTCGATTTAACCATGCATTTCTAGGATTGATTTTAAACACTTTCCACAATAGAACAATGATTATGCAAAGAACCAAGTAAATATTCTTTGAACGACTTGATGTATGTCCTTATTTCTTCAAAATGGCTTATGTAAACCAAACTCAAGTAACATTTTTGTCAATATATTGATGCTAAAGAATATGTTGTTCTTCAGTGCTGGAAATAAATCTTGTGGGCACTTATATAAATGTCAAAGAACATTAAAATTTCCATATTGAGAAACAACATAATGGATTTATCAAGTCTAGCACAAATGGAATGATAATGGAAACACAATGCAAGTTTAGTATAACAATCAACATGTGTCATTCACTAATTGATGTCTTCCAATTCAAACATCATGAAATGTATGAAGGCTATGATCTACTTGATGATTAGTTTCCGTGTCCCTCAACAAGCCAATGTGGATTCCTGTGAGGAAGACATGAATGGAAATTTTGACATCTTGGGCATGGGTAAACTCCCACATAAACAAACTGACATCAAGCAGTCAAAATCAATGTGCATGATACATGCCCCAATGTGAGGTTTACTTTGATATTGGTCACTCAAATTGATTTTGTAAAATTTGTATAGTAAACATTGTTTGGAAAAAAAGACTAGTCCATATTGATACTTTTTACATGTTGGAACATTGATCAGAACTCCCATGCAATTACTTTCATACTTGACAAGTGAAACTCCTCTTCTTGTATTTGACATGTTTAACCAGATTTCTACCAGCAGATACATCTCACCTTAAATTGTCTACCATAGGGAAGTTTGATTCGATATTTTTCTCCACATTCTCTAAGATACTCAGATGTTTTCTCTAGAATTTTATAGCTTTCTAGATATAATAGTAAAATTGGACTTTATAGATTTTGGTTTCAGATGATTCAAACAAATCAAAGGCTAAATAATTCTCCAAGCCCAAACAATTATAAACATGGTTTTGATTATTTTCATTAGAAAATAATGATTTACCAAAATGCTTGAGAATTTAATCAATTCTTCTAATGTCTATTAATCTTATATGCTTTTTTGTTGTTGTACATTGTTCTAGTTCAATCCAAGAGGTGAGGTGAGGGTTTGTGAAGATTTTGAAAATAAATAATAAGAAGAAGATGCGTATGTTTGTAGCTACCACTGTTGCTAGGAATGAATAACATGAGAATTCCTAAGAGATTGAGGAGCTGCAAATCCTAATCAATTTTCTTCCATCCCTCCTGGTACAGATACATACCATATTTCCTCGTTTGTGTGGAAATGTTGGTCTTGGAAGGATGAAGACGGATGCTAATGTAGGTGGGATGTATGTCATACTACAACCATTCAGAATGGGTGTGAGAATCCCCATAAGTCTAGCTACCCCCACACAAAATTTAAATATTGTCATTGCACTAACACTGCAATTTTCTTTGAGTATGCCCATGATTTCTCTTCCTCCATATGGATGGAATATTAATTGCATAGGATAATACTTAGGCCATTAGAGGGAGAGGGAGAGCTCATATCCTTAGACCGGGAAAGCTACTAGAATGGTCCCTAAAATAATCAACAATAGTCCTATTTGGCAATGTGGAGATCATATTCTTTGCTCCAAAATTTACAATACCACTGTTCTATTTAATTTGTAGCCTCTTGGACCCAAAATCAAGAATCCCTTCTTATCTCATTTGAGTAGAAAAATATAAGTGAGGAAGACTATTTTTTTTAACAATGAACCCAACATGGCTCTATCTATGTATGGAATCCACACTAAGAGTAAACATAGAAAGATAACATAAAACTCAATAGGAAATAAATAGAGTATTAATTAAAACATCAAGCATGAAGGCCCGATAGGAATTAGTGTTGTACTTCTCTCTAATACCAAATGTAATGTCCCAACACTACATCCATCAAACAAATCAAACATAATAAGGATATTCAAACTTGTAGAATTATAAACTCATCAAACATTTCCCACAAGAACATTAATCTAAACCAAATGAAGGCGCCCGAAGAGGATATGGATTTTACTAGGGGGGAATTTCTTGTTTTTTGTTGAATATCAAGTAGATATAACAAGATACAAAATGAATTTCCCCTTCAGGTGGAAGTAAATTCCTAATCTTGGAATTCTTGACATTATGCATTAGACTTTCCAACATGTTTACATGCCCCTATATCATACTTATTAGAAGAAACGTATCAAATTATAAACTAATTTCACATACCAACACTAATTTATCAACACCATAAATCAAACTGTAACCAAATATGTATGCAAAAAAAATTAAGAATAAATTACAATCCAAATACAAGTGAATTTATACCTGATTGGTAGGTGGTGTCCTCAATTTTAGTAATGCTCCATCCATAAGCTTCAATTCCCTTTCCATTTCCAACTCTCATGGTGCCAACCAATTTCCTCCCATCCATGCTCAGGGAAAACTTCTTTCACTGAGACCTCTGAGTTGTGTGGGATCATAACTAGTGTTAGATGCCAAATACAAATAACTTGGATTTTACCATCCAACGGAAAACATCCAAATTGGTCAAGTTGGCTTCCTTCCATATCTCATTTACCATCCTGTTAATTTTTCCCATTCTAGCAGAAATTATGCAGCGTTTATGTACTCTCCAGATCCCCCCCAAAAAAACCATGGATTTCCCTGACTATTTAAAGACCCAATGAGGCTAGTCACATCACTCCCTCCATGCAAAATTATTATTTTTCTTATTTATTTAATTTTATAAATTCTTGATTATTCATCACCCTTTCCCATGTGATATTCCCCCTCTTTTCTTAATTAATATTTTTTTCCTTAAATAGTAATTCTCCTTTTTAGATAAAATAATAATATTTTGAAGAGCCCCACCCCACAAAAGTGGGTAATTACTTTATGGATTAAATCAATCACGGGGTCTCTGAATTTTCTTGTAGCCTAATTTGCATCCGAAAGAATAAGTTGTTGGGGAGTAAGGTCAACCCACCTTAATGCGCACCCCCAATCATATTAAACCATATATTCTGCAAGTAGAGACTCCATGCCTCTATTGAGACTTCATGCCTCCATTAAGGATTCACTAGCTATGGCCCACACCCATCTATTGGATTTAGTTTGATTCTCCTTATTATGTTTGATTTGTTTGATGGATGTAGTGTTGGGACATTACATATGGTATTAGAGAGAAGTACAACACTAATTCCTAATTGGGCCTTCATGCTTGATGTTTTAATTAATACTCTATTTATTTCCTATCGAGTTTTATGTTATCTTTTTATGTTTACTCTTAGTGTGGATTCCATACGTAGCTAGAGCCATGTTGGGTTCATTGTTAAAAAAAATAGTCTTCCTCACTTATATTCCGCTACTCAATTGAGATAAGAATGGATTCTTGATTTTGGGTCCAAGAGGTTACAAATTAAATAGAACAATGGTATTGTAAATTTTGAAGCAAAGAATATGATCTCCACATTTCCAAATAGGAATGTTGTTGATTATTTCAGGGACCATTCTAGTAGATTTCCTGGTCTAAGGATATGAGCTCTCCCTCTCCCTCTAATGGCCTAAGTATTATCCTATGCAATTAATATTCCATCCATATGGAGGAAGAGAAATCATGGGCATACTCAAAGCAAATTGCATTGTTAGTGCAGTGACAATATTTAAATTTTGTGTGGGGGTAGCTAGACTTATGGGGATTCTCACACCCATTATGAATGGTTGTAGTATGACATACATCCCACCTACATTAGCATCCCTCTTCATCCTTCCAAGACCAAAATTTCCTCGCAAACGAGGAAATATGGTCTGTATCTATACCACGAGGGATGGAAGAAAATTGATTAGGATTTGCAACTCCTCAATCTCTTAGGAATTCTCATGTTATTCATTCCTAGCAATGGTGGTAGCTACAAACAGATGCATCTTCTTCTTATTATTTATTTTCAAAATCTTCACAAACCCTCACCTCACCTCTTGGATCGAACTAGAACAATGTACAAGAAAAAAAAAGCATATACGATTAATAGACATTAGAAGAATTCATTAAATTCTCAAGCATTTTGGTAAATCATTATTTTCTAATGAAAATAATCAAAACCATGTTTATATTTGTTTGGGCTTGGCAAATTATTTAGCCTTTGATTTGTTTGAATCATCTAAAACCAAAATCTATAAAGTCCAATTTTACTGTTATATCTTGAAAGATATAAAAATCTAGAGAAAACATCTGAGTATCTTAGAGAATGTGGAGAAAAATATCAAATCAGACTTCCCCATGGTAGACAATTTAAGATGAGATGTATCTGTTGGTAGAAATCTGGTTAAACATGTCAAATGCAAGAAGAGGAGTTTCACTTGTCAAGTATGAAAGTCATTGCATGGGAGTTCTGATCAATGTTCCAACATGTAAAAAGTATCAATATGGACTAGTCTTTTTTCCAAACAATGTTTTCTATACAAATTTTACAAAATCAATTTGAGTGACAAATATCAAAGTAAACCTCACATTGGGGCATGTATCATGCACATTGATTTTGACTGCTTGATGTCAGTTTGTTTCATTTGGGAATTCACCCATGCCCAGGATGTACAAATTTCCATTCATGTCTTCCTCACAGAAATCCACATTGGCTTGTCGAGGGACAGGGAAACTAATCATCAAGTAGATCGTAGCCTTCATACATTTCATGATGTTTGAATTGGAAGACATCAATTAGTGAATGACACATAAATGACACATGTTGATTGTTATAGTAAACTTGCATTGTGTTTCCATTATCATTCCATTTGTGCTAGACTTGATAAATCCATTATGTTGTTTCTCAATATGGAAATTTTAATGTTCTTTGACATTTATATAAGTGCCCACAAGATTTATTTCCAGCAATGAAGAACAACATATTCTTTAGCATCAATATATTGACAAAAATGTTACTTGAGTTTGGTTTACATAAGCTATTTTGAAGAAATAACGACATACATCAAGTCGTTCAATGCACATTTACTTGGTTCTTTGCATAATCATTGTTCTATTGTGGAAAGTGTTTAAAATCAATCCTAAGTTTTCCTAAGTTTTTGCAGGTCAAATTTGGGAGGAGACCAATGATCCATGAAGCTACAAAGACAAAAGAGGTCTACACCAGTCGAAAGGACCTAAGGTACAACTACTTTCCTCTCTCTTATCATTTAAGTTTAGATAGTTTTGGGGTAGCTTAGGAATAGAACCATATTTTAAGGGAAGTCAGTGCTCTACCTGTACCTCGATCCAGTAGAGTAATAGGGGGATTTTCCCTGCTAGCAGAATTGGCAACTCCATTGGGTAGTCTCTCTAGGGTCTTAGTGGGAGATTTTGGTTCAAACTGGTCTTTTCAGTTTCTTTTCGAGATTTTAGGTTTACTGAGTCAGTTTAGGGTCTCTGGTCACCTCCTAGGTTCCTTCCAGTATTCCCTGTCCAGTGAGTTTTCCAAGCCCATTTTCTTTTTGAAAATTTCCATAGGTGTACGCACCCTTCTTCTGCTTAGCTCGCATACATACACAGTCTGCATAGTATATAGCCTGCATACAAACACAGGTTTCACATTGCACATCCCACGTCTTTGTGTGTTTGAAGGTTTAAAAAAAAATAGGTTCCCTCTTTCCTGATAGAAGCTTTGTGCTTCTCAGACTTTTTTAAACTTCACAGGGTCTATGTTAGTGGTCTTTGCTTGGGTTAAAGATTCAATTTTAACTTGTTTCTTCATCTTCTTTTGTTTTCTTTATAGGTTTAGAGTTGGCCTACAAGCATTAGATCCTCCTCTAGATTCTTGGGAATCCCTGCATTCAGGTAGTGGTTTAGGCTCTGTATGAGTCTTGACTTTTATCTTCTCTTTATCTAGTTTATGCTTTGAAAAACAAAAATAATCTTTTACTTCTATTTTTATTGTTTATGCATTTCAAAAAAATGGAAAAAAGATTTCATTTGGTTATGCATTTAGTTTGGTAATGGTAGCGTAGGTTGTCTTTTTACTAAAGAAAAGAGATCTTTTTCAAAGTTCCTTCTTAACTGTTTTCCTGGAAGTCTAGTAATTTTGCATTCTAAAATGAAAATCTCTTTTAGGAAACTTTTGGTTATAGGATATTGGAATAATTGTTTGAGAAGTTTGCATTGACAAATAATTAAAAGTCATTTCTTTCATTTGAAGTATCTAGTTTGATTTTTCATTTATTCTCTAAAGTCTTTCTTCTCTTTTGTCTCTTCCAAACACCACAAGTTGCACGTTCATATCCTTTGAGTAAATCAAGCCAATCAAAATCAACGCTTTAAACTTAAAATCAATTAGACTTTATGTTTGTAGGGTTCACCAACTCGTCTAGGCTCTAGGGCCTTGAATTAGGTGTGGAGAGGAAACTCTTCAAGGCCATCTAAACAAACATTGAAGTCTACAATAGGGAGTGTCAAGAGTCCATTATTGTAAAAGTCAGACGGGACCCCCCTCTAACAGAGGGGCTAAACACGAGGTCATGTAAGGAAAGGTAGAGGAGATAACCCCTCCAAAGTCGGACCAAGTGTAGTGGGGATTGTATATTGAGGGTCGTTCTTGGGAATCACACTGATTACATTTAACTACGGAGCCTCGTGGACCTTGAATCCATTCGATATCTTTAGTTGTCTTCCAGATAATTTTCCTTTGGTACCCTTGAAAGGCTTCAGACTTTATTATCCTAATCATTATGATTAGCCCAACTGTGGATTGTACCCACCTGGTGACTGACTGCAAGCTAGAAACATAGTTGCCTATTTTTTAGGGACGTACACGGGTGACTGTGGGGGTATACCATGGTACCTAGGATATACATCAGATCACGCTTTTCAGAGTATACCCAGAGGGTGTTTCCGTGTTCGAGTTACACTTGCACCGGTAAGTTTCTCTAGTGTAGATTGGCATAATTGTTCTTCCTACTAGTTAGTTGTTTGCTTGATTTTCCTTTAGGAAATTTTGGTGTGTTCTCTTTGTTTCACGCTAGCTAAACCTTACAGTGTCAATTGATCATTTCACAAGGTGGAAGATCAACAACTTCGTCGTTCGCGTAGGATTTAAGGTATGTCACTAGTCACTTTGGAGCCACCTTCACCACCGTTGAGGTGCAAGATAGACCAAGAAGGCTCATTTGAAGCTACCGTGCCGTAGGAAACTATATCTGATTCAGCTCCGAGAGAATACTTTCCTGTACCAGAGGAATCTATTGTCTTTGACATCGAGACCGAAGGTTTCAAGCCATCGAATCCTCCGATCACCAACTTATTGACACCACTTCTAATTCAGGTAGTCCCTCTTGCGATGACTTCACCTGAACTACAGTTTGTTCAGTGATCAACAATGGAAGAAACTATTGCTACTTCGTCAGGGAGTCCTCACACTCCCATCTCGACTGCCACAGGAGGGAGTGTTGGGCCTCCTCCCCCACCTCCGTCTATCAAGACTACAACTGTCTAGATGCCCACTACGTCGGGTAGTGGCTCAATTCCTTCGATGACTTCAACCACTGTTCCTTTTATTCAAAATGCGTATGACACTCCCTTTTCATATGGGATGCCATGTTTTGACTCTAACTCGGTTCTCACCTACTCTACTTTACAAACCATTAGTCTGGGGGCAAGGAGCTCTAATGCTCCCTTGCAAGGAGCTGTCATGGGCACCAATGCCCTGTTCAATGCCATTTCTTACAGTGGAGGTCACATTCCTCCTTTGTCCCCTTTTCTCGAAGGCACTTTTAAATAGCCAACCAAGCCTAATACCAACTATAATTTGTTTAGTAGAGGAAACCATGGACCTTCATCCTATACGACTTTGGTGGGATCAATGCCCTTTTCTTTATTCAATGCATTTGGGAAAAACACTTTCTCTTCGTCTGATTTCTCGATTGGGGGCAACCCCATATCTGGTCAACAAAACCCTACATAAGGTTTCATTCCTTCATAGGGAGTGATGGAAGGAGTTTACTACTCACAAGGTGTTGGGAATTCTTGGAAGGGATTGTTTCCCTCACAATGAATTTCAATCAGAAGAAACCCATCCCACACTCCATGGAACCTCGGGCAAGGTTCAATACCTATGTTAGGAGGGTTAGCTGGGGGCATCCCCAACCAAGGTCCTTGGAACATTGTACATGGAGAAATACCTACACATGCTATGTCATCTAACTTCGGGAATACGCCGATGATGCAACAACATACGCAAGTCCCTTTTGGTAGACACGACCACCATGGTATTTACCAAAAACTTGGCCAACAGTTAAACTTTTCCTAGCAACCTGGTGCCAACCAAAATCTAGGCCCCTCTTTTAATGTAAATACTTTKMAACCAAGACTACCTTTTCTAGAAACTATGCATTTTCTAGACTTGTCAAGATTGTTAAATGACCCGATATGTCATGATCCACGTTGGCCCCCAATGTTGACTAAGTTTCCCTCTGACATCCCGAAGTTTGAAGGTAATTTTGGCGAAGATCCAGGTGGTCACGTGACGACTTTTCACTTATGGTGCTCATCCAACTCGTTGAAGGATGACTTCATTCAGTTGTGCTTATTTCAACACACTCTTATAGGGGGTGCAACAGAATGGTATATCAAGCTCGACAATTCAAAGTATGATTACTTTAATGACTTGGATATGGTTTTCTTGAACCATTTCTAGCTTCCAGTAAGATACGATGTCGACATCGAGTTGTTGGCCAACTTCGAGCACATGAAAGTTGATCATATCTCAGATCACATTTAGGAATGGCGGTGGTGAAAGAGTTTGATCAAAGTCAAGGCACCTCCTGCATTTTTTCTCAAGTGGTTCTTAAAGTCTTTGGTTCCTTCAGTGTCTAAAGACGTAGCAACGTCCAGGGTGTTTTTCGAAGAAGAGGTTGTTATGAGAGCCCAACAACTGGAGCTGATTTACCCTCACTCCAGTATGTTATACAAGATATAACCCAATGCACCACAGTCAACTCTCGACAAAGCCAAAAAAAAGTATGGGCCTCATGTCGATGGCATAGTAGGCTCAAAACAAAGCAAGCCCATAGATCTGTTGTCTAGTCAGTTACAACAGTTATCGATTCAACTGACTGTGGCCAACCAAACTCCTAGTTCACTTGCCCCCGTAACCCAAACTTTGGATGTACATAATGTGCAAACAAAAAATCCCAAGGGTAAGCAACAAACCAAAGAAAAGAAGAAACATAAAATAAAGAAGGGTAAGGGGGATAAGAAGGATGAAAATAGTGTTAGAAAGGGAAAAACTAAAAAGAGAAAGGTGAAGTTTTTGTGTAAGCTTTGCATGGAAAACCACTTGACTCACCAATGCCCTCGGCTTGAGGAAGTTCATCAGCTATTATCACAACAACAACTTGTTGTGTTGACAAACCCTTTTCCATAAGGGAAACATATGGCTCAATATTCCTCATCCACGAGCACGCCCGGGGGAAATCAGGAAACCCCGTGCCTAATAATAACAACGGGGCCACACAACTATATATGATGAACGTTGAAGCTAATCTATTGACCATGGCTCATAACTATGGAACACGAGAATATTTTGAGAAGGGAAAAGAGGCCTCCAACCCATTGAATCCTCTTCAAATTGAGAATAAAGTGGGAGAAATGATGACTCACATCCCTAAGGGTGATTTCTAAAAGGATTCTCACAAACCAAACACAAGGGCTACTCAAAATTACTCCATCGTGGAGGATCTGGCGCAAACTCCTTATGCAATGTCTACTTTGGAAGTTCTCCAAAGTTTCCCCTCACAGAGAAAAGATTTGTTGTCGGCCTTGGGAGTGGTTGAGACAAGTAACTCAGTAATGATTGTCTTTGATCCTACATACCATAAAACTTGTCTTCCTCACCATTTCTCCTTTCAGATAGTAGTGGCGTACACCACAAAATCGTTGACACAAAACATTTTTCGTACGGTGGTTGATGAGGGTGCCTCGACTTGTGTGACATCGTTGGCATGTTGGAAGGCCATCGACCAACCTGAGTTGTCTCCGTCACCCACATTAATTACTGTGTTTGACGGTCATTCATTCTGAATACATGGTATAATTCCCTCTTTCCCCGTGCAGTTGGAGGGAAAAACTGTGTGCATCAAGGTAGAAGTAGTTGATGCACCTCTCGACTACAATATTTGGTTAGGATGGAGTTAGACTTATGCCATGATAATGGTTGTATCCACCATTTTTCGGGACTTATGTTTTCCTCACGAAAGAAGGATCGTAACTGTTGATCAATTATCCTTCTCCCATCCAGACCCTTCATCGGGGGCATCCATGATCCCAATGATTGAAAACCCACAACTAGACATTGTCAACTTAGGTGTCATTTTGTTTCCATATTTTATGGGAATTTTTGATTATTCATTGCCTTCCAATGATGTTAGGTTTGTTTCGGTTCTCTCTGAGTAGTCAAATGCTGCAATTTTTCAGGTCACCTCTTTTAAAACAAGTTACTTTGAAGACCCGTGGACTTTACCTTCCCCATTGGCTTCTATGGAAGGGGTAGGGAACCTTGGCATGGTCATGCCCTTATTCATTACCAAGGTTGCATATAGTATTGTCCAACAAGCCTAGGGAAACCTTGATCTGGATCCCCCATAGGACCTAGATCTTGTTCTCGAGCCTATTTGGGCTCAAGACTCTCTCACCCCTCATGACCCTTTGGACTTAGTCTTTCCCTCTGATGAGGTAATCTTGGAGGCAATGACTGGGCTAGATAGACCTTGGGATGATCTTCATCATAGATTTTATTTATTACACAAGCTCAAGAGAATATAGGCATGAGAGTTTGTTACAACCATGAATGAAGATGCCCCTTGTCCCATTAACCTTCTGGCTACACATAGAAAATATGTCAAGGGAAACATGTAAAGTATTTCTGAAATGATTCCTATCAATATCTCCAAAACTCCCGACGTCGTGGAAATTGTCTTCATTAGAGAGGATTGTTCTCCCGAAGAGATTCAGATCTATACTGAGCTGTTTAAAGAATTTTGCGATGTTTTTTCCTAGTATTATGAGGAGATGCCAGACATAGATTCACGTATTATTGAGCATGAGATCACGAATTATCCTGATGTCAAACTTGTCCGACAGAAGCTTCACTTAGTCAATCCTCGCAAAGAAACGATGATAAAGGCTAAAGTAGAGAAACTTATTAAGGTTGGTTTTATCTAATCCATGCAATTGACAGAATGGGTATCGAACCCTGTTCCTATCACCAAGAAGCAAGGTACAATCTGTGTATGTATGGACTTTCACGACTTGAAAAAATATTGCCTAAAAGACAATTTTCCAACCCCATTTATTGACTAGATCGTCGATGAATGTGCAGGCTGCGAGGTCTTTTATTTCATGGACGTTTTTTCCGGGTATAATCAAATTCAGATCAAGCCCGATGACCAACATAAAATGACTTTTATTTTTCCTTGGGGTACATTCGCGTATCGAAAAATGCCTTTTGGATTGAAGAATGTTGGAGATACTTTTCAACAGGCCATTTTGTTTGCTTTTCATGACCTCAAACACATAGTCGAGGTGTATCTCGATGATCTGGCATCACGTTCTCGTAAGAGATCTAATCATCCTGCCCATTTACAACTAATCTTTGAGAGGTGTTGCTACTATCAAGTTTACTTGAATCCAAACAAGTGCAGTTTTTGTGTCACATGGGGACACTTATTGGGTTTCATCGTGTCAACAAAAGGGATCATGGTCAATCCTCTAAAGGTTGAGGGCAATAGTTCAATTGCCTCCCCTGCTCACAATTCCCCAGCTTCAGAGTGTATAGGGGAAAACAATTTTTCTTCGGCATTTTTTTGCTAATTATGTCGAGGTAACTAAAGGTTTCATGTGTCTTTTGAAAAAAGAGGTCCCATTCTATTGGGATGAAGCAACTCAGTGCTCTTTTGATGCGTTGAAATGTGCCCTTATGTCTTCCCCTCTGCTCATTCCTCCTAATTATGGAAAATATTTCTTGTTGTATTTGGTTGTTGCATAGTCTACAATTGGCATGGTCTTGGTCCAAGAGAATGATGCACTCGAAGATAATTTTATCTATTATCTTAGTCGAGGCCTAGTTGGACCAGAACTCAACTACTCGCATGTTGAGAATTCGTTTTTTCAACTGTTCATGCTTTCCAACGGTTCCGTCACTATATATTACTTCAAAAGACCATCGTCATATGCATCATCAACCCCTTTCAATATGTGTTAACACGACAAGTCATCGATGAAAAAATCATTCGATGGATATTTATCCTACAAGAGTTTGACTTGGATTTGGTTTCAGTGAAATCTAAAAATTCATTGGTCTTTGCGTAGTTAATCTTGGAACATTATGCATTTTTCCCTGCTTCACCTTGGTGGTTGACATTGTTCCTTAGTAAGTGGTATTCTTTGGGAACGGGTTTGCTATTGGGAAATCCCTTAATGAGCCATCGTACCATTCCTGACCATACTTACCACTTTCCATCATTGTTCCCCTCCATTTCCTTATATCTTGGGATTTTAGAGTGTATTTACCCAAGAAGGGTTGTCCCTCATTCTATGGGAAGAAGGGGATAAAGGCCCAGAAAGGTTGGTGTTGGGTAAAAGATAAAATCCTTATATAAACCTTCCAGATGCTTCGCCCAGGGATCACCTAAGAAAACAATGAAACACTTATATTTGAATAAAGGGGACCCACAATATAATAAATAATGACTAAAAGGTTAGTTGAAGGTGTAAATGTGTCGAACCTACACATAATAGATCTAGCTAAAGAATAATACACACATTTGTAGAGAGAATTTGAGAAATAAGAAGAAGGAGAGAAAGAATGGAAGAATTCTCATTAACTGTATTCCACACTCAAAGAGTGAATACTTTACAATAGATATAGGATACATGAGTAACTAATGAACCATATTGGTGGTCTAGAGTGATATGTACACACACTAGCAGTTACAGGAGTGAACTGCCACCTAGTCTAGTCTCTCAGGCAATTATGGGATTGAACTGCCACCTAGTCTAGTCTCTCAGGCAATTATGGGATTGAACTGCCACCTAGTCTGAGTTAACTAGTCTATCAGTCTTCAGTTAACTGACTGAAACAGAGTGTAGTGAGGAGTAGATCAAGGAATCAATGTTAATGCGCCAATATGGTGATGAAACCAAGGCAAGTGCGGATTATCATGGTGATGATCCCAATGTTGCATGGTGACAAAACCAATGCAGTATCTAGACTCAACTCAACTAGTCAAACTAAAGTGTCAACTAAAGAGAATATTCTCCAGGTGGAATATTCTCCCCTAAAATATAGGAGATTGAATAATGACTAATAAACAAGGAAAAAACTTAGGAAAAATAAATCCTAGGTGTGTGTGAAGTAACTCCAATAGAAGGATAGGAGTTATCATCATGAGCTGACCTATCACATCCATGGATATCTAGTGGTATGACATTGTCATGATTTGGTCACAAAACTAGGGCAATGGCTCTCAGTTGCATGGTTGAGAGAAAAGGGGTCTCATCATGAGCCAACCTTCTCATTTCCATTAGGTGTTTGTGGGTGACATTGACACCACCTGGTCACCATGCCATGTCACTGACCTTCAATCTCTCCTTATGCTATATTAAAAAAAATAAAGAAAGAAGGATAAAAGGCAATTGATGGGCTTGGAAAAAGTGCATTGTGGATGAAGGTACCACACACCCTCTACAAAGGCACCCATGAATGAGACACTACAACCCCTTGTATGTCATGAGCCATATTCCCATTGAGTCTTGACCCCTACTACCACATCCAATTTGCATGGCTTAGAGAGGGATCTCTTGGAAGCTCTCCTTGACCTAGGGAAATACCTACCCAATAGAACACCTCATTAACCCTCCCATACTTAAGCTTGACAAGTCGCATAGTGTCTTTGAGCTATTAATTTTTTGATATAGTGATCTTTGATGCACATGCTTAGATGTATTATTTATTAATTGGGTTAACTTATCATGATGTTATGACTTGAGATCCTTGGAGGGCGTGTTCATTTGTCTTTGCAGGGCCTAATTGGTGGACAATTTTGGGAGAACAAGCCTAGCTTGGGCTTCCATGGGGCTACAAGCCCATAGGTTGAATGCCAGGGGCCTGCATGCCAGATGAGAGAGATCATACTTGGATGGCCTTGATGATGAGTTGGACAACCTAGCCCACCTCCAAGTTGCCAAACGATTTGCCCAGGAGGGGAAAAACGTTCCATTTTTTAGCTTGACGTCATGATATTGGGGGGCTATGGCATGGTTGTGAGGTGCCACTCTTTGACACATGGATGTTATTGGGTTCATATTTTGATTGTTTTATTGCGATGATCAAATCCTTTTTACATGCGATATTATATACTTTATGCTCTCATTTAGCCATTTTGAAGGTATTCTCAAAGATTTATATATCAATTCACCATGAATTCACACAAGGTATGTAATTATCCTTTTGCTAATGGTTTTGTGATCAATTTAGTTTATTTCAATTTTTATGAAGATATAATGCATGCTTTGCTTGCAACAGGGAAAAATTGTGATCTGATCCTCAATTCGGACATTCATCCGAAACTATTACAGGCAACAAACTTTAGGCTTAATTTGTGGGAGGATGAAGTGGAATCAGAAAAATCTGGCACATGGGTTTTGTGCGTAATATGCCCAATTAGGTCCTACACTAGCCGTTTCCTGAAATTATGAATGGATTGAGAGTAGTTCATGGTTTTCAATTCACCATCTGACACTGCATTCGGTACTCCATCCGGCACTACGTCCGACACTCCATCCTACACTAAAACCGTGGGCGAGTTGGCGGTTGTTATATTGGCGACCTGTGATGGGAAAATTGGTGACATGGGTTTTGATCGTGCTTGTGGCCTCTAGCTACTAAGCTTCTAACATCTTGGATTGGTTTGCTATGCTAAGCGTTGAGTGGCTCGCTTGGTTTCTAGAAGCCACCGATGGTTAAAACACATTTAATGTAATTTGTAGTTTTTAGAGGAGGTCGATCCTTCCAGTGGTCAACCTCTCGACTTTTAACTCCTATAAATACCACAGTAGTGGTCAAACAAGTGGTTAAGTTCATAATTGTGAAGTTAGCATTGTTTTCACTGTGTAATTTGAGATATTTTCATAAATTCGTGTAAGATTGTGTTTTTACTTTAAATGAAAAAATCGTGTTGCTTGATCTCGTGATTCATTGTTAAGGAGTAGCCACGACCTGCTGGGGGGCCCACCAGTGGTCTGGGTGAATATTTAGCTAGTTAGTTTTTGTATTTGATTTATGCAATTGTCAATTCTTCTATTTTATGTTATAAGCATTTTCATCATTTTGCATGCTATGTTTGTTGTTCATAGCTTAATTGTTCAATTTCCCTTTTTGCAGGTTGCTTAAGAAGTATAGTTTTTTTTTTTTTTTTGGATAGCTAGGGGAATCAGTAACAACGACAGTATCATACTTGCATGGCACGAGGTTGAATCCTGCCGACTGCCTTATAACGCCTAGGGAGGAACGCACAGCCCGCAAGCACGCCCTCCAAGTAAATAGGGGTGAGAATCGACCTTGAGACATCTTTTTACATATTTCCTTCCATTTACACGACACTTTCCAATCAGTCTACACCCCTGCAGGCCTTATGAAGGATAGTGTTAATATGTGTAATGTCCCCACTTTGGGACATCATCACAGTGCAAAGATTTATGATGACCAGAGTAGCCAGGTGGATGTTATAGTGAGTACAGGGGTATTTGAGAGCCATTGTGGGGTCCAAATTGCATTGATAATCATATTCCATCATTATGAGCCATTCTGCATAGGTTGGCTTTAGTTTCGTTGCATTCCGACGGTTTCCATGATTTTGACTATTTTGAGCTATAAGTTAATTGAAATCACTAAAGAGGTTATTTTGGGCACATTACTTGGAGGAACCTCTCAGTATAATAGCTCATTGGAATCGGGAGGAGAAACACTACAGGATGGGATGGCTAGAAGTGACTTTCAGTGGCCAGGGAAGCCACAAGGAGAGATAAGGAGCTTTTCAGAGGTAAAAAGGTTAATTAATTAATTAAAGTGATTTAATTAATTAATTAAAGATTAATAAAATGAAAGTCACTTTGGAGGGATAAGGTG
>JASDQU010100208.1:443202-473132 GCA_032191745.1 Picea mariana | reverse complement strand
AGGTCAAATTATTAGGGTTTCAGCCATCCAGGAGGGCGCACCATTCAGTGGAGGAGTTTCAGATCTACAGGGTTTGAGAGTGGATTTGGAGATTTGGACACCTAGATTGTCCTTATATTTCCTCGATCTATCAGTTGGCATATTTCTTGGGGTGATTGGACACTTTTGGCAGCAGGGACGAATTGTTGTGGGGCTTCAGCTATCCAGCAGGGCGTGGCACCTTCCAGCTTGGGGGTTTAGCATTCTTACGGCCCAGATCTATTGTATTCAATCTTCATTGTATATCCAGCCTTTGGAGGTGTGTTGGAGTCTTCTATTGGAGTATTTTGTACCAGCTCTATTGTTTATCTTCTTGGCCATCTGTTGAGCATTCCAGATCGACATCTTCATTGTAGCAAGTTTCTCTATTTCATGAATAAAAGCAGTTTGAGATGTTTTGGCTTGTCTTTCATATTGCATATGGTTGAGGTATGATCCATGGTTGTGTCTTCTTGTTATTTTCTACAAACATTCATATAAACACATTAGTAAACCATAAGGCCGAAATCAAGAGGCCATTCAACAAGTAAACACAAGTAAACAAATAGATCAACAAAGTGTTTGACGAAATACCACAACCAAAACAAATTTAAAAAAGACACCAAAACCGTGATGATCCTTGCATAATGGCTTGGGATCATTACAGTGGTATCAGAGCTTAGACTCCTACCAGCCTGAGGGATCTTCCATAAGGAAAGATGGGGTCTACATATTTTGTTGGAATAACTGTGAGTTGTGAAAGAAAATATCATGCACTTTGTGAGAGACTTGGGCCTCTAATAATGCTCCAAAAGTTTATATCCATGAAAAACCCCAGTTGGAGCGAAGATGAGGTGACATATTGGACCATCATAGCAGAGGGAAGCAGAGCCAAAGTAGCTATATGGAGGGAAGCATAGAGAAACCCCACACCCATTAGGAGCACACAACTTTGCTACAATTGCAAGGTGCCTTGGGAACTAGATCATAGGTGTAGGGGTAAGGGTAAGAAGCATATCATTGAGGTACACTATGATAGTGATGATGAGGATTTGTAGCAGTCCGATGATGAAAGTGACTCTTGCACAGAGGCTAGTGATAGTGACTCTACCTCAGAGGATAGCGATGATGACTCTTGCACAAAGGCTATGGATGCTTGCATGCTTGAGGAGGATGATGACCATTGTGTAGTGGATAAGCAATTGGATGGACAGGATGATAGCACTAGTGTCTCAACAGACATGTCACATACCATTGATGACCTTACGCCTCAACAGAGTGGTGACACTAGTGAGGAGTCACATGTGTTAGCAACTAGAGATGATGATCTTCCTATGGGGGCCGTGACACATCTGTCTCTTGTTCAGACACCCATGATAGCCACGTCAAATGAGGAGATCAGTGGCACGTCAGGTATGATGGATGAACCTAGTGTGAGGGATGCACACCATGGATAGGTAGACCCACAGATCCAGGAGGAGGTATAGGATGTACAGGCAGTTGACCTCACACATACAGGTTAGCCAGAGGAGATGGAGTCATAGTTATTGGAGACTCCATTAGTTGAGCAAATTGCAGAGGCTGACAGGTTGATGGAGCACTTACTTCCAGGATCGGCTTGCATTGATGAGGATGCACTCTTTAGTATTCAGGATGACCATAGCATGTGTCTAGACATAACTATATGGGATTCAGGCGCAAAGGATAGTAGCAGGTTGAGTGCACAGGAGGATATGGCTTCTCATATAGGGTACAATGTGATTTAGGAGGAGATATCATCTAGTGATGGGGTGTAGTGGCATACAGGAGTACCCAACAACATAGTAGACATTGGACAGTTCAACACGTCATCTTATGCAGAGGGTGTTTTTGGGGATTCCAGAGTTGACGCTAGCAGGACTGACACTAGCAGTGAGGGGTCTGAGATGGCACCTTAGCATGACCATGAGCAGCACAATTGAGAGTTAGTGAGGCTATGATCATGGCAACCACCAGACGTATTGATGACACGCATGTAGTGATGGTAGATTACTGTTGGAGAGCATCAATGGCACATGGTAGCTCAAATGGAGGATTTTCCATGGATGATTTTCACACTCTTAGGAAGAGAGTGTCTATGATGAGGACTAAATACCAATAGTTGTTGATAGACAAGGACTACTTATTGGGGATTGGTGAGTTGTATCACAGGGCCTTGAGGGGGCAGGAGTTGGAGGTAGACCGACTCACTCAGGAGTTAGAGAACACTCGAGGATTCTTGAGAGGCACACAAACAATCCTTCAAGAATCAGAGTCTAGATCAGGTGAGCTTCTTGAGGAGATCTGTCAGAGATCCACTTCATCTATCTTGGTGGACACTTTGATATATCTTTCGGTCACATGGTTAGAGGATGTTGGTGGTATAGCAGAGGAGCACCAGTTGATGGAGGACATGCCCATTTGTGTTTCGAGAGTAGTTGACCTCCATGTAGAGGTTGATCCAGCAGTACACCCCGGATCCATGATGCAACATGAGTCTGCAGAAGATGACATGAGTATGTCATATCATATGGTTATGAGGGATAGTGCACAGAGACATGCCGAGATATACATTCAGGTTCAGACAAATGTATGGGATTGCAGGGAGAAGACACATGTAGGGGAGTATGCATATTTCACTCTTTTGCAGCATCCCATAGTTATGATTGAGCACCTTCACCAGATTAGCAGTCGCATGAGGAGAGATAGATAGTGGCTGAGAGCATGGAGAGTGCCTAGGCCGAGGCCACCTGACATGAGTACCTTTACGGCATCCAGCCAGAGAGAGAGAGGGGTCATCATAGGAAACTATTTGATACTTGGTGTATGAGAGAGAGCATCATGGGCCAGGTGGTAGCAGATGAGCACATAGGGCTTCTGACAGTGATCAGTCTCACACAGAATAAGTTATAGGATATTGGAAGTGATAAAATTCCAAGGTTTCCATGGGACCCATGATTCCGTTTTGTTACCACGGTGTTCATGCTGACCCAGGTTGCACCAGAGAGCCACACACTCCACCTTGGGTTGATTTGGAGTGGGTTTGCAGGTACTTTTCCTATGGGGCGAGACCTTTCCTTTCACTTGATCATCATGATAGGGCATGGAGATGTTTGGACAGGTACTTCTTCTACATATATGTCTTTACTGATACAGTTTTTGGACAACAGGTCCAATGGTCATAGGTATTTCAGCTGGAGGACCCAGGAGAGGAGGATTTAGGATGTATGCAGGGGGCAGATAGTCATGGTCAGAGTAGTGCAAGGCCAACATGGTGATATTTGACAAAGATTAACATGGGATCCAGGGATTGCAGGATTGGGAATTTCACTGATTCACAGGAGAGAGTGGACCATTGCAGGATAAAGTTATTCTAACTTTCCATTGAGCTTCAGTGTTGAGAGGAGCGCACCGCTTATGGGTATCTCATGGAGGTCTTGTAGTACCTCATTCTGGCATCAGCATGTGCAGTTGATGGAGGTCATGTGGATATTGGTAGAGATTTGGAGGATGGACTCATTCTGAGATGAGGCCATGTGTCATGTGCAGGAGGTTCACAGGATTGATATCTTTCAGGACTATGCTTCGCAGAGTATTGCAGTTCACTTCCTAATATGGGATCCAGGGGGTGGAGTATACTATTGTTCGTCTTTCGATGGGTTCTACTGTGTACCCCACAGGTGGACATGGGATCTTGGTATTTTACTTGGAGGGATTTGGGTATTGCTTGAAGACAAGCAATTTTCTAGCAGAGAGGACTGTAATGTCCCCACTTTGGGACATCATCACAGTGTAGAGATTTATGATGACCAGAGTATCCAGGTGGATGTTATAGTGAGTACAAGGGTATTTGAGAGGCATTGTGGGGTCCAACTTGCATTGATCATCATATTCTATCATTATGAGCCACTCCGCATAGGTTGGCTTTGGTTTCGTTGCATTTCGACGATTTTCATGATTTCGACTATTTTGAGCTATAAGTTAATTGAAATCACTGAAGAGGTCATTTTGGGCACATTACTTGGAGGAACCTCTTAGTGTAATAGCTCATTGGAATCGAGAGGAGAAACACTACAGGATGGGATGGCTAGAACTTAGAACTGACTTTCAATGGCCAGGGAAGCCACAAGGAGAGATAAGGAGCTTTTCAGAGGTAAAAAGGTTAATTAATTAATTAAAGTGATTTAATTAATTAATTAAAGATTAATAAAATGAAAGTCACTTTGGAGGGATAAGGTGAGCCAAAAGTATAAAGGAAAGGCAAGGGCCTCTTCTCATTGATTCATGTATGATTATCATTTGGTATCTGGCTTCTAGCTAGTGAGCCCAACATTGGGGGTTTTGAGGGTTTTGACTTAACAAACCCTAGAGGACGATTCAGTGGTGAAAGATTCCACCTGGCTTGTCCCAAGCTTGGTCTTGGAGATGCAATACTGTCCCACACCATTCTAGCTCGGTTCTACATCAGTGCAGGAGGGTTCTACACAGTCACATGCACAGGAAGAGAAGGAGGGCGCACCATTAGGGGGTTTCCAACAAGGGGGGCGCACCATCCTTGGAGAGAGATTCATTATAGGAGATTGGCAGAGCTTTTGGAGATTCTATCACTTGGGTTTTCATTGCAGGGCCTTAGACATCATATCTATTCCATTCATGAGGAGATTCAGGTGCTATTTGATTTATTAGATGCATGGGACGAATTGGAGGAGAGGAGCAAACTTCAGAAATTGGTTTCAGTCATTTGCTAGCTCCGATGTTCACCATTTCGCTTGGGACTTCACCAGGGAGGTAACCAATCCTGATCTATCATTTTGGAGAGTTTCAAGAGGTTTGGAGGCCTCATTCATCTAGGTCGAATTATTAGGGTTTCAACCATCTAGGGGGCGCACCATTCAGTGGAGGAGTTTCAGATCTACAGGGTTTGAAAGTGGATTTGGAGATTTGGACACTTGTGTTGTCCTTATATTTCCCCAATCTATCAGTTGGCATATTTCTTGGGGTGATTGGACACTTTTGGCTGCAGGGTCGAATTGTTGCGGGGCTTCAGCTATCTAGCAGGGCGTGGCACCTTCCACCTTGGGGGTTTAGCATTCTTACGACCCAGATCTATTGTATTTAGTATTCATTGTATATCCAGCCTTTGGAGGCGTGTTGGAGTCTTCTATTGGAGCATTTTGTAGCAGCTCTATTGTTTATCTTCTTGGCCATCTGTTGAGCATTCCAGATCGACATCTTTATTGTAGAAGGTTTCTCTATTTCATGAATAAAAGCAGTTTGAGATGTTTTGGCTTGTCTATCATATTGCATATGGTTGAGGTATGTTCCATGGTTGTATCTTCTTGTTATTTTCTGCAAACATCCATATAAACACATCAGTAAACTATAAGGCCGAAATCAAGAGGCCATTCAACAAGTAAACACAAGTAAACAAACAGATCAACAAATTGTTTGACGAAATACCACAACCAGAACAAATTTTAAAAAGACACCAAAACCGTGATGATCCTTGCATAATGGCTTGGGATCATTACAATATGCCATGTCTTTTTAATTAAATAGGAAATAGCTTGCAATCTTAAGACACCAACCCCAGTGTATGATTAAATGATAGTTAGAATTTCTGTATGCTGAAATAGAATAATTAGAAGTTAAAACAGAGTATTGGGATAATGTTTTATTTGGCAAGGCTTCGATGGATGATTAGTTGTTAGCTTGATTTTAGTTCTCAGATTGCTTATCTAGTTTGCTCAATTAGTTTTCTTACTAATTCTCTTGTCATATGCTGAAATAGAAATAGGATTTTTAGTTATGCTATTATGAGTATTTCCATTTGCAATTTAAATTGTTAAGAATAGGATTAGTTTAATTTACTTCATGCAATTTCCATTCTAGATCTAGATTGCAATTTTAATTTGAAGTTTGCTTTTGAGTTTAGTTTTTAGTTATAAATCTCTAGTAGTGTGAATTTGCTTACATTAGCATAGAAGTACATTTGAATTCAGTAGAATAGTGTTTCCTTTATTGTTGATGATTACTGCATAAATTGAAGAATCACATGGATTTTCAAGGTAGTTGATATTTCTTCTATAATGGCTAAGTTCTCGCTAGATTGTTTGATTCATACCTTTCACTTTGCTATAGAAGTTACTAATGAGTTTATCCCTCTTGAGTTATCATTAATTGTTAAATTCCATCATGATATCATAAGATACCAGACACATAATCATCAACATTATATTTGAAGTTTTCTTGTCATCATATATTAAAGAGTAGTTGTTGATTAATCTTTGAAAATTGTCAGGATGCTTTTAATTTAATAGATTAAGATTTCCTTTCATAGGTTAGAAGTAATTATGAGTTTTATCTTAAGAATAGAGTTCACTTGCTTAATAGTTGATTAGTTATCTGCTAAGTAGTTTTTATTTGAGTTTACTTGCTGGATAAGTTTTAATAGGGTAGTTGCTTGCCTGTTTACTTTCTTTTATAGGGTAGTTGCTTGCTTGTTTACTTGTTTCTGCTCATTAAATTTGAAAAGATTAATTAGATTAGTTTGTTGTTGTTACCGATTAAGTTGAATCAATTAAATAGATGGTTTTTTTTTCTCATTAGTTTGATTAAGTTAACTTGTTCATTTTAGGGTTTTCATTTGCTTTCTTAGGACAATCCATCGATCCATTGTTCAAAAGTTACTTAGGGTAAATAGTTTAAGTTCCTTGATAGGGTTTGATAATTGATAGTCTTTGCTTAAGTATATTACCCCTTAGATAGCCCATTTTCTTAGTTAAACTATACTACCTCTATCCTTTCTGCCTTGGCGCATATAGTGCTACAACTCTAAGTTTACTTACCCCGGGTTGAAAATTTAATTGAGGGTTTTTAGTGCATATAGAACACCCATCATTTTTGGCGTCGTTGCCAGGGAGTTGTCTCAAGGTAGGAAATATATCATTTCTAAACCTTAGCATTAGTTTGGTGGTGGGGGAAATTTAAGACGAGAGGTAAGAACCTGTGCATCTGCTATAGCAGGTTCCCCCAAACCCAATGGTAGTTTTTATTTTTCTTGTTGTTTGCTTTCATAAATAGACCTAGAGACCCAAAAGGTAGATACATTAAATCTAAATCAGACCTTTCAACCAAGGTTCCTTTCGACCTTTTTGGGGGAAGGAACGTTCCACTCATAAAATTTGCAGATCGATACCGAAAAATAGGAGCTAGCTCAAACCAAAGAGATAAAGTTGTCTCTGAAGAGACTAAGACAGGGAGCACTATAGAACAAAAAATTGAAGCATCAATAATAGTGGGACAGGAGGCAAGACCACTCGAGCCTTTCATAGAGCCAAACAATACAACCTTTGTTTTCTTACCACCATCAGGAGATCCTAACTTTGAAGACATCATAGACCCTGAACAGGTGAATAATTTGTTCGGTAGTTCAACCAACATAATTGTATCTCAAATTGATACATAAACTTTGGCACTGATAATGTCAATCGGCTCGAGTAGAGTCCCAGACATCCAAACAATAGGAAGACCTTCCCATCAGAGGGATACCTTGTTCTCTTCAAGGGTAAAACCACCCAGGTAATCTCTTTTTGGAAACCAAACTAGTATGGATGATCAGGAGGATCATAACAATGTAAGACACGAGGAGGAAGAAGAAGCTGGAAACCAAACCGAAACTACCTTTGGGTTTGCAATTTTGGACACCACCCCGAATGTCAATATGAAAAATATTCCTCTCTCAGCAGTGCCCACCTTTTACAGTAAAAGTAGCGAAGATTTGGATACCTTCCTATTTGAATTCGACATCTTGTGTATGAGCTACAACTACTTCCAAGATGCCCAGAAACTAAAACTCTTTCCTCCGACCCTCAAGGAATCTGCACTAAGATGGTTCATGGGGTTGGGAGAGTCTAGTATTAGGTCTTGGGAAGCCATGAAAGATATATTTATTAAAAATTACCAAGAACAATGCAAGACCAAGGTGTCTCGTAATGATACTTTGAAATTCCAATAGTCAGAAGACCAGAATCTCGAGGATTATATGGAACAATTTGCTTATATCTCCCAAAAATAAAAATATCATGACCTTCCAGATGATGCAGTTAGGGTTCTTTTCCTTAAGGTAATTTTAGAGGAATACCTAGAGATACTTAACCTGATGGCATCAAGTGACATCTCCCATAAACCATTTGCCAAAATCTATGAAATGTGTAAGAATTACTCAAGGAGTATAGCTAAAACAGGAAAGAATGTTCGGGACCCTTATAATAGAAACTTAAAGCCAGTTAGTTCAGGTGATATCACAAGAGAAAAGATATGGAACCTTTTAGAAAAAATCAAGACATATATCTTAAGCACAATAGGTTCCCAGTTGGACACCCTCAAGATTAAAAATAAATAGGAGGATGAAAATGCAACAATGTGCATATATTTCCCAAGATGTAGAAGGAGGCATTCCTCAAGAGAATGCCCATTAGATAACATTTCAGTTTGTGGCTTCTGTACGGAGGACCACTCAAATGAAAAATGTCTATCATTTCCCGGTTTGTTAGCCATCTATAGGAGTGGGGATCCTAGGGAATCCTCTTATGCACCTAGAAGGCTATGGCAGCCTAGGAACCAACCCACATGCCCAGAGCCACAATCTCAAGTTCCACCCTATTATCAATAGCCACAACAATGGAACTCACCAAGTTAGAAAAACTGGTCTACACAGTACCAAAATCCTTGGCTTCAAGGATGAAGAGGAGGACATAACCAAGGGAACCCTCAAGCTCCACCTGTATCTATGCCCAACCATCCTTACCCTCAGTTTCCACCGAACATTCCAAAATTTCTACTAGGTTTTGTTCCACCACCTTTACCTCCTATTCCATAACAACAAATGCAAAAATATAAGAATGCAAGCTCCTCGAGACCGACATTATTAATGGAACAACCAGTGCCCAATCCCAATAATAAGCCCACTCAACCTCTTCACAATGTTGAGATGCAGGCCTTCCCGACGTATGTTATTTCTCTTGTCCCATTGTAGGAGATTCAACTAAGGTCAGGAAAAGTTCTGGACAGGAAGATACATTTAGTAGTCATCCAAGAAGAAAAACAAGAGGAAACCCCCAAACAACCCATGGATGACACTAGGTGGGAAGATTTTATTATTCCTAAGGACCAAGAACCCAAGCTTCCCCAAAATTAACCTTCATAAATTACAAAGGCCCCTCCTTATATAGAAAGATTAGTAATCAAGAAACCTACCACTCGACCAGAAGTTGACATCTTGAATGAATTGAAGAATATTTGTGTCAAGATTCCCTTGCTACAAGCCATTAAATATATTCTAATCTACAATAAGGTAGTCAAATAATTGTGTATTAAGAAGCCAGGTAGGAAGCAGAAGGATCCTCCAACAATACATTTGATAGGAGAACTTTCTGAGTACATATAAGAGCAGCCTAAGGTAGCAAAATATGGGAACCCAGGAAACCCCATGGTGACCATAACCTTTAATGAGGTTTCCATTGGAAACACTCTCATAGACCTAAGGGCAACCATCAATGTTATGACCGTTACTACCTTGGAGGAATTACATTTAAAACCTCTTCTTAGACCTACCCCAACTATTTTGGAATTAACAGATAAGACTAGGGCTATACCTGAAGGAATTTTGGATGATATCATAGTTACTTTAGCCTCATGGGAGTACCCAGTAGACTTCCTTGTCATCCACTCAAAGGATCCTACCAAAGGCCATCCTGTTATTTTGGGAAGACCCTGGTTAGCCGCAACCAATGCATTTATTGGCTGTAGAGAGGGAGAAATCACCATCTCAAATGGACTTTCTATCAAGAAGCTCACCATATACCCTCCATCCCAACCTATAATGGAGAATATATGGTGGCTTGAATGTCCATACGAGAATGAGGACTGGGAAGAACCCATGTTTCCAAGTGACCATGCCTAGGCACTTCAGGAGCACACAACGGAAAATGTGCTAAACCAGTTCATTTCTGCTATCACATGTGTTGATTTTCCACAATATTTTCCCCAATTTGAGTACATGTTTGGGGAAGAATTTCAGGAACCATTGGACCCATCCATTTTTTCTTCGACATATTTCATCTTCAAAATAGATGAGTCTACCACATCTTATACCATGCCTTACGAGATTAGTCCAGGAAAATTTCTACATATAAACTACGGGTTTGATGCATACCAACAAAAGAAGTTAGTAAGTGTTCTTAAAAAGAAATCAGGGGAATTCTCCTGGGAATACATTGACATGAAGGGTATACAACCTGATACATGTATCCATCACATATATACCCAAGGAGAAGTAACACCTGTTAGGCAACCCCAGAGAAGGATGAACCCAACAATCAAAGATATAGTAAACGAGGAGATCCAAAAGTTATTAAATGCCGAATTTATTTATACCATCTCCAACAGTAAGTGGGTGTCCCCACTTGTAGTGGTTCCAAAGAAAGTGACCGGTAAATGGAGAATTTGTGTTGATTTCTAGGAACTCAACAAAGCCACTCTGAAGGATTAATTTCCTCTTCCTTCCATCGACCAAGTTTTGGATACCCTATCTGGAAAGAAATATTTCTCCTTTTTAGATGGGTATAGCGGATACAATCAAATTCTCATAACACCCGAGGACCAGGACAGGGCCACCTTTACTTTCCCTTGGGGCACTTATGCCTATAGGGTCTTACCATTTGGATTGGGTAATGCTCGTGCCGCATTTCAACGAGAAGTACTAGGGATATTTGTTGATCTTATTCATGATTGTGTGGAGGTATACATGGATGACTTCACAGTTTATGGAAACACTTACCAGGAAGCCTTAGATAACTTAGAAACATTCCTTATCAGATGCCAAGAAATGAACCTGTCTCTAAGTCATGAAAAATGTAAAATGTTGTTGACTGAAGGAATAGTTCTAGGACATCATGTTTCATCTAAAGGGATTAAAGTCGATCCTACAAATATTAAGGTCATCGTCAGACTTCCACACCCCAAGACTAATAAATAGGTGAGAACCTTTCTTGTACATGCCAGATACTACTGGGCGTTTATTGAAAATTTCACAAAGATTGTTGCACCCATGTTTGGATTGATAATAAAGGATGTTGATTTTCTTTGGACTGAGAAGTGTCAAACTACCTTAAAAGCTAAGTTGTCTGTGGCACTAGTTCTTAGGGGGGCCAATTGGGATCTCCCATTCCACATATCCACTGATGCCTTTGACACCACAATAGGAGGAGTATTAGAGCAGAAAGAGGACCAATAGTCCTATGCCATTTATTTTGTGAGCAAGAACTTGTCCCCTGCCGAGCTAAACTACACAGTTATCGAGAAGGAATTTTTTGCAGTAGTTCATGTTATCAATAAGTTTCGTCACTACATTACAATTTACAAATTATTTTTACATACAAACCATTCCACCATTAGATTTATCATGATAAACCCATAACTAATGGTTGAGTGACTAGGTGGTTCCTTCTATTTCAAGAGTTTAACATCACTGTTCTTGACTAACCTGGAAAGGAGAATTTGCTAGCTGATTTTCTTTCACGAATAAAAAATGAGGATGATGATATTTTTGTAGATGATAGTTTCCTAGACAAGCACCTCTTTTCCCTTTCTGTAAATGCCCCGTGGTTTGAAAATATGGAAAACTATTTGGCTACTAGGAAGTTATCGTCTCATTTGTCACCTCATGAAAAACGTAGAATTATCGCGTAAAGTGCCAGATACTCTTGGGTTGGCCATGATCTTTTTCGTACAGGTCATGATTTGATTATTCTTAGATGTGTCCGAGAAGACGAGATACCAGAAATACTATGAAGTTGTCATGATGGACCATGTGGTGGCCATTTTTCTGACAAACGTACACCATATAAGGTGTTACATTCAATTTACTATTGGCCTAGCATTTTCAAGGATGTTGTCAAGTATGTGAGGAGTTGTGACAACTGTCAAAGAATAGGAAGACCCACGTCAGCTAACGAAATTCCCTTTTATTCCCAAGTTATGATAGAACCTTTCAAAAAATGGGCCCTTGACTTTGTAGGACCAATTTCACCCATGTCTCATAAGAAAAACTATATTTTGGTTTGTACAGATTATGTCACCAAGTGGGTAGAGGCAAAAGCCCTATTTAGGGCTACAGAAAAATACGTTGTCGAATTCATTTATGAAGACATATTTACTCACTTTGGTGTTCCTTGTGAAATTGTTACAGACCAAGGCACTCAATTCACTTCCAAGCTGATGAGAGAACTAACAGAGAAATATGGGATTAAACATTGTAAATCTTCTCCATACCACCCACAAGCTAATGGTCAGGTAGAGTCTACAAACAAAGTTCTGGAAGCTATCTTAACCAATACTGTTCAATTACATCACCAGGATTGGGTTGATAGGCTTCCAGAGGATTTGTGGGCATATTGGACCACCTAGAGAAACACCACTGGGCATACCCCTTATGAGCTAGTGCACGGGAAACAAGCACTTCTACCAATAGAATTCCAAGTAAGGACCTTCCGTATTGCCGTAGAATTGGGATTAAAATTAGATGAGGCTCAACAACAATGAGCCCTACAATTAAATGAGTTGGATGAGATCAGACAAGATGTTATCCAATGAACAATATTAGTCCAAAACCATAGAAGCAAGTGGCATGACAAGTTTATTAAGAAGAAAAACTTCCAACCTGGTGATTGGGCTTTGTCGTTTGACTCCCAATTTAAAACCTTCAAAGTAAAACTCACCACTCGGTGGTTGGGTCCCTACGAAGTAGTCACCGTATATGACAATGGAGCTATGAAAATCAAAACATTTGACGATGGACAAGTCTCCTTTGTAGTAAATGGACACCGACTCAAACTTTATCACATGCCGATTTCCAAAGAAGATTTTCTACAGGTTATGTCAACTGAAAAGGAATTGGCCTTAGTATATGGGGAAGTCCCCCCTTGTTCTTGAATGTTTTCTGAATTTTCGACTGTATATATGTAAATAATTTTGAATTTTGTTGATAGACAATTCTAGAGATTTCTGTAGGTATTTATTTCACTAAGAGTAGACAGTTTCAAGGAAATATAAAGGAAGGATTTTTCTTCAAAACATTGCTATATTTGAACCTTGTTGTCTGTTAAGAATCAAATGAATAATGACTTGCTGTAATTAGCCATTTTTTTGCAAAGATTTTCATCTTCTTTTTCTCAAGGCATCTTAAATAACAGTTGCTCTTGAAACTTCACCACTATATAAGGAAGTTATACCGTAACCATCAAGCTTAGAGGTCTCTCGTACAGTGTCCCCAAGAAACCTGAGTAAGTGAGTAAAGTATCTTTATTAAAGAGTAACAAGGAGGTCTGATTAGCGGTTAGCCATGGAAACATCAAAAAATAAAAAAGTGAGTTGATCCTAAAGATATATTTTTGTTCTTTCCCAATGGTACCATCCACTGCACACTAAAAATACTTGATTATATCATATCTTTAGATAGGATACACCCACTTAAGTACCCCTTACATCAGGACAATCACTAAGGAATATATAATGGAAATTCATCATCTAACATAAATACCATCCCAATTAAAAAAAGAGAAAAAAATTGTTTTCGGAGCTGTCCCCCATCTTCTTGCACAAATAAATATTATATTAAAATCTTAAAAGATGGAGGTCTAGTATTTGAGGGTGTAAGAGGCTAACCCACTAGGATAATGAACAGGTCTACTGGCAGCAGGTACTGGCCTGTGGTATGACTAGGTAAACCCGTCGGAGTACTAAACAAGATTGTTGGCAGCGGGGCATTCTACCTAGTGAGGATGATAATCTGACAAAAAATAAATAAGAAATTTAAAGTTGTCCTGATGTACGTCATTACTTGTAGACAAAGCTGACACAAAGTATGTATGGTTAAGCCAAGGTTAATGAATTCCTAAAATTTTCCATTGGGAACTAACTTTGAGACTATCTCGAAACTCTCTTGCCTACCTCTTCTTACCTATATGTAGGATGTTCTATCCTATAGGTGGGGCCATATTATAACTGTCTCGTCAGACCGATCTATGAAATTTATTTTTACACTTAACAAGCTGTAAATCTTCGGCTATTGGGAGAATTGACTAGTTTCCTATATTTTTTGTTGTGAGGTATCACAATACTTAGGTGTGGGGGAGGGGTTTCAAGAGTTGACAAATGATAACATTACCTAGAAGAAGTAGAATCTTAGAATCTTTGTAAAAAAAATTGTGTATTGTTTTCATGACACAGGCTATGACATCAACAGTTATTTTATTTTTGAAATGCTAAATCCCTGTGTGTTATAAATTGTTGTACAATTCCTTAACATACCACTTAACTGGTTTATTTTCGTTACAAATTGTTCATTACAGAATTGAGATTACATGTATTATGTGAGATAAAGGAATGGATCAAGTGAGCATGAAAATAAATAATAATGGAACACTCTGCCTCTACTCCTATTCATTGTGACTGCCAAAATCATTCTAAAACTACAGGTTGTGGATAAAACATCCATTTCAGGAGGAATACAATTCGTTTGCACAGAGGTACCATTTGGAGTGCCATATGGAGTGTCGTATGAGGTGCCATTTCAAATACCATATGAGGTTTCGTATGACGCACCATATGAAAGATCAAACGATAAGTATACACCAGTAACTGCCCACGATTTCAGGTACCCAGGAATCAATTTCATTTATTTGAGTTAGTTAATGGCAATTGAGATCAAATGATATAATCCTTGGACATTTCTATGATCAAATGTCCAATTAAAATACTTGGACATTTATCGAACTCTTTAATCATTACGATTGTCTCCCAAAACATGCCTTCAAATTCGAAATCGGTGCACTCATGTTCACACATCGCAATTCATGCGTGTGAATTCATTGATGAATGCAACCATTTCCATCCTGGGCCCATTCAAAAAATGAGGATCGCTCAATTGGTTGTTCCATTTATGCCTTGTGATCACCCTCTGTCTCATTTCATTCAACTCTGTCTACATTGCGCTCAACCTCTGCTTAATCGCGCTCAACCTCATCTTAATCGTGCTCAGTCTCTACTTAATCGTGCTCATCCTTGGCCCGATTGCACCCATCCTCTGTTGAATTTTTCCCTCTGTCCATTTTTCCACTCTGTCATCATGCCCAAGCGGTATGAGCCATCCTCCTATGATGACCTCTTCGCCATCCCTGAGTTCGTAGAGTGCAGAGAAGTGTTCCTTCGTGCAGGCTGGGGGTCATTCTTAGCTCATTTGCAAGGCCACGATGATGGTGTCTCTATACAATTCGCCCTTGGATTTGATGGAAAGATGGTGCGCATGGGGTCTCTCAACTTTGTGGTATCTGAGGAATCCATTTCCTCAGCCACAAAGCTTCCAAGAGTTGGGGATAGATGGTTTAAACACCACCAGTTTCCACGATGGAGCTATAACAGGGTTTTCAAACCTGAATTTCAAAATATCTCTGGAGCTAAGGGGTACTCCAAGGAGTGGATTAAATAAGAGTTGATCAACCCTCTGATAGTCATCACCATATTGATCACTTGTGAAGGTAGATATTTTTTCTATAAAGCCTGTCACTTTTGATTATTAGCTCACTTTCAGTTCAATAAGCCATTGAATTTCCCCTTCTACTTATTAAAGAGTCTCGAGAAGATTTCTTCCCAAGTAAGGAAGAATGTAACCAATCCACATAATAGCCTGTTTCACCATGGCCTTATCAAACTACTTGTCTTAGCCAAGTTGGGAAAACAGGGGAAAACGTGGGATGAGTTCATTTACCAATTTGCAAACCCTCATCTTACAATCAAGACTAGCAAGAAGACACTTTATCTAGGTGTTACGAGGGAAAAACTCTCTATGGCCAGGGTAAACCACAACAAATAGGTATGACTGCATAAATCTAGTCAATTCTAACATATGCTATATAAACCAATGTGCAAGCGAGATAAGAAAGAAGCCTACCTCATTCCAACATTTGAAGATGTCCACCGTTGAGCACTTCGACTCAAAACTTTCTACCTACGACAAGTTCTCAACAAACAAGTAGAGAAAGCATATAGTGATAATATAAAAGGTTATCACATTAGATAGCATAATCCATCAATAAACATTACAAACATACCCATGGATAATAATCATATATTTGCATGATACCAATAGGACAGGAAAGGAGTATTTCTATTAATAAATGATCAACAAAAGTGATAACATTACAGACTTTTGTGTCGGCATGATTCAGAACCAAGAAACCAAGTTCCTTCCAACTGGGTCTCCACCACTTCAATCCTCTACCAAAGGCAAGCTCATATAAAAGAGACAATGAGGTTCTTCAACAAAAGGGAAAGAGTTTGAGGTTGAACATTGTGTTCAGACTTGAGGGACAAAGGTATGCAGACTCAATATGAAGTAATTTCTACAGAGTAACTTTGCTCTCAAAGTTGAATGCTTTCTCCTTCTTTCCATAACTCAGAATTGTGCTCTTATAGCCTTCAAAATGCAACTGAAGGGTCGAGTCAAAACATTTCCATTATATGGAAGGACAAGGATCATAGATCTTCTGTCGTGACATGGAAACCCGACTTCATTTTTGTATTTTCTAGCACAAATCCCGATGTACACGAGTTGTAGTGGAGAAGCCTGCATATATGTATGCTATATAGTAGATAGGGTGCGTATATGTGGAAAAATATGTAATTTTAGCTCTAGATTCATCAAAAAGGGATGACAAGTCTACATAGGGAAATGGAAAAAGGCCCTCTGTGCAAGATAGCAATGGTGAGGAAAATATTTCTATAACACTAGGGACTATTACTCCACCCAAACCCCATTCTCCAAAGACTCCAAACCCTCCTGCTCAAGCTATTCCCTTACCAAGCCAAAAGTCTAAGAAAATTTTTGATACCCCTGCAACCTCATTGGGAAAGAAGACCAAGAAGCCTATTGCTAACTCACCAATTCCTTCAACGTCTATTGATCCTGCACCCAAAAATTTACAAGAGGTAATTCAACAAGACTTACCTATAGTCCCCACAAATAGGAGATGAGCTAATCGATTCAATAGAGGATCTTTTCAAAAGAGTACATGAAATACAAGAGGAAAACCTTATGAAAAATCCCCGACCACTTCAGACCCTATCCAAGTATCCTCTGATCTCGAAAGCCCTCATAAAAGACTTAGGGAAGTGTCTGCAGAAGAATTGGAGCCTCATATAAAGAAAAAATATGAACCTACTTCTCCTTATAAACCCCCTGTTACTCCTACCTCACAGATGCCTACCCCAGATCCCAAAATTGATAGACTTTATACATCTTTCAATGAATCCAAGCCCTCCTCTGAGATATATGATCTTGCTCCAAGCATTGAAAAAATACAAGAGGAAAATGATCAGCTGTTGCAACAATTGGAAGAGAGGAAGACTTTGGATAAGCATCTTCACCATGACAATGCAATACTACAAGCAAAGGTAAATTCCCTCCAACGATTGGTTGATGAAATGACCGAAACTAATCGCAACCTCGGGACACAATTGAAACATCATAAGAGGCACAAGAAAAAATCTTGAGGACAAGAGGAAGAGGCTTCTAAAGCTAATCCTTCTCAACAAGTCTAGTCATATGGGGCAATTCCTTTTTGTTTGCAGTGGGACCTACAAAATATTAGGCGTGGGGGTAATGTTGGGTTCGTATTTTGATTGTTTTATTGCAATGATCAAATCCTTTTTACATGCGATATTATATGATGCGATATTATATACATTATGCTCTCATTTAGCCATTTTGAAGGTATTCTCAAAGATTTATATATCAATTCACCATGAATTCACACAAGGTATGTAATTATCATTTTTCTAATGATTTTGTGATCAATTCAGTTTAGTTCGATGTTTATGAATATCTAATGCATGGTTTTCTTGCAACAGGGAAAAATTGTGATCTGATCCTCCTTCTAGACCTTCATCC
This sequence comes from Picea mariana, assembly GCA_032191745.1. Lineage (NCBI taxonomy): Eukaryota > Viridiplantae > Streptophyta > Pinopsida > Pinales > Pinaceae > Picea > Picea mariana. Next base: position 455,089 of record JASDQU010100208.1, on the reverse strand, counting down.
GGCACTATTACAGACAACGAACTTTAGGCTTAATTTTTTGGAGGATGAAGTGGAATCAGAAAAATCCAGCACATGGGTTTTGTGCGTAATATTCCCAATTAGGTCCCTTGCGAGCCATTTCCTGAAATTCTGAATGGATTGAGAGTAGTTCGTGGTTTTCAATTCGCCATCTGGCACTGCATCCAATACTCCATCCTACACTAAAACCATGGGCGAGTTGGCGGTTTTTATATCAGCAGCCTGTGATGGGAAAATCAACGACATGGGCTTTTCTCGTGCTCGTAGCCTCCATCTATTGAGATTCTGACATCTTGGATTGGGTTGTTATGCTGAGCATTGAGTGGCTTGCTTGGTTTCTAGAAGCCACCGACGGTTAAAACACATTTAATGTAATTTGTTGTTTTAGAGGAGGTCGACCCTTCCAGTGGTCGACCTCTCGACTTGTAACTCCTATAAATACCACAGTAGTGGTCAGACAAGTGATTAAGTTCAGAATTGTGAAGTTAACATTGTTTTCACTGTGTAATTTGAGACATTTTCATAAATTCGTGTAAGACTTTGTTTTTACTTTAAATGACAAAATCGTGTTGATTGAGCTCGTGATTCACTATTGAGGAGTAGCCATGACCTGCTGGGGGGCCCACTAGTGGTCTAGGTGAATATTTAGCTAGTTAGTTTGTGTATTTGATTTATGCAATTGTCATTTCTTCCATTTTATGTCATAAGCATTTTCATCATTTTGCATGTTGTGTTTGTTGTTCATAGCTTAATTGTTCAATTTCCCTTTTTGCAGGTTGCTTATGAAGGATAGTGTTAATATGCCATGTCTTTTTAATTAAATAGGAAATAGCTTGCAAGCTTAAGCCACTAACCCCGATTGCTTATCCAATTTTCTCAATTAGTTTGCTTACTAATTCTCTTGTCATATGTTGAAATAGAAATAGGATTTTGAGTTATGTTGTTATGAGTATTTCGATTTGCAATTTAAATTGTTAAGAATAAGATTAGTTTAATTTACTTCATGCAATTTCCATTCTAGATCTAGATTGCAATTTTAATTTGAAGTTTGCTTTTGGGTTTAGTTTTTAGTTATAAATCTCTAGTAGTGTGAATTTGCTTACACTAGCATAGGAGTACATTTGAATTCAGTAGAATAGTGTTTCCTTTATTGTTGATGATTAATGCATAAATTGAAGAATCACATGGATTTTCAGGGTAGTTGATATTTCTTCTATAATGGCTAAGTTCTCTCTAGATTGCTTGATTCGTACCTTTCACTTTTCTATAGAAGTTAATATTGAGTTTATCCCTCTTGAGTTATCATTAATTGTTAAATTCCATAATGATATCATAAGACATTATGTTTGAAGTTTTCTTGTCATCATAGATTAAAGAGTAGTTGTTGATTAATCTTTGAAAATTGTTAGGATGCTTTTAATTTAATAGATTAAGATTTTTTGTCTTAGGTTAGAAGTGATTATGAGTTTTATCTTAAGAATAGAGTTCACTTGATTAATAGTTGATTAGTTATCTGTTAAGTAGTTTTTATTTGAGTTTACTTGCTTCATAAGTTTTAATAGGGTAGTTGCTTGCTTGTTTGCTTCTTTTAATAGGGTAGTTGCTTGCTTGTTTACTTGTTGTTGCTCATTAAATTTGAATAGATTAATTAGATTAGTTTGTTGTTGTTATTGATTAAGTTGAATAAATTAAATAGATGGCTTGTTTTTTCTCATTAGTTTGATTAAGTTAACTTGTTCATTTTAGGGTTTTCATTTGCTTTCATAGGACAATCCATTGATCCATTGTTCAAAAGTCACTTAGGGTAAATAGTTTAAGTTCCTTGATAGTGTTTGATCATTGATAGTTTTTGCTTAAGTATATTAGCCCTTAGATATCCCATTTTCTTAGTTAAACTATACTACCTCTAGCCTTTCTGCTTAAGCACATATAGTGCTACAACTCTAAGTTTACTTACCTTGGGTTGACAATTTAATTGAGGGTTTTTAGTGCATATATAACACCCATCAGATGTTTGAGGATGGGACGAGTCTTCACCATCATATGAGTGCCTATATGCTTGACACATGGCCATTGGAGGCCTTTCCATGCTTCTCCAACACCAATGACCCCCTCAAAGTGGAAAAATGTCCCCTAAAGGGGTGACATCCTCCTAAATTAGGGTTTAATTTGTGCAAAAAGTTAAATTCTAAGTGAATTGTTTAATATTATTTTTTTAAGGGGAAAAGATTAGGGTTGTTAACCCCTAATCTTGTGTTTTACTTGTTATTTTTTGGACAAGCTATGTTAGCTACATTTTTTATAAATAAAGATCATAAGATCTCATTTTAATCATAACTCTCCTTCTTGTGAGAGACTTGGTCTAAAATTTTCGGCCCCTTGGCTCTTTTAGTTCTTGTACACTTGTTTTATGGCTATTTTATGAATGGTTGATGGAGGAATTCCTAGCACTAGCTTTGGATGATGCTTTCTAGCTCTTGTGGTGAATAGTTTTAGCATTTCTCTAGATCTTGGTATGGTTTTTACTCTCTTTCTATCATTTTATTCAAGTCAAGTATTGTTATGCTAGGAGCTAGGTGGGAAGTATAAGGGCATACACCCCCACCATAGCCTTCATCAATTTTGTTTTCTTCATCTCATTGATTAAGGGTTTTTTAACATCCTCGACCATCAACCCCACTGTCGAGCAACGCTACTATGCAGAACATTCACTTACATATATATAATATGCTTATAAAGAATATGCATTAAATCAAATTAACAGATTTAGCATGGAGTTACTGTTTTCATACAAACTTAAATAGAATTAACAACAATTCAAACTTGCAACAAAATACATGATACATTTCAAGACATAAACATGCGTCACCTATAAATTAAGTACATAATTAATACTTATCTTTTAAACTGGCATAAAACCACCAACTGTGTGCAGACCTTCCACGAACCTCCCAGCCTCAAACCGCGTTGCTCATCACTCTTAGCAATAGGTCACCTCCGAGATGGGACTAAGCTCCATCAAGAAAGGGAATCCTAGGCTAGACAAGGTCAACATGAAGACACACAGTTTATGAGGATGGATTCTCTCCTAGGAGCCACTTATGCCCACTACTCACAGAATCTCATTCCCCACATGCCCGTCCCACCCCAGGAATATACACCTTCACTGTCACCTGGACAGTCCTTCGGCTGCTAAACCTCCCTTGACTTGGGCTTTAGCAATAGGCCGAACTAGAATTATTTGAGCTCTTTGGAAGCTACAGGACCCCTTCGAGGAATTCTCACTTCCTCGGTGCACTCTCTCACATGGAGAGAGTCACTCACAAGCCTGACAACCTACTTCTTAAACCACAACCACCTCTCTCACTTGGAGAGAGTGTTGCACACAGGCCTGCCAACYTTCTTCTTCAGCTCCGTTCAATCACAAGGAGGACAACAGTAAGGCTCATCAAGGAACAAATGACAGTAACCAATCACACTCAGCCAAGGGACTGCGTGGCCACAACAACCCACAGTTAAAACACACATGACATAGGCAATTACAGTATGCTCAAGTTTCWCAGAAGACAACAACCCAAACAGTTAAGCACGAACTCAGATTTGCGGTGTGGATAAACCTGGGTTCATAGGACACACAGGTCAACCTTTCCCTCGCGACTAGTTTCTCGGATGTGCATGGTTATGCAGAGGTCCAACGCAGAGGTAAAATAGGTACAGATTGAGGATGCGTCAGCTTCAGGAAAACATCATAGGATGACCTCACGATTTTGGGTTTCAGATGTGTACGTGAATATTGCAAAGGTTGAACATAGAGGTCACGAGATTCACAGGAATACACCGGTCGACTTCCGGTTTTGGTTATTAGGAATGCATGACAAGAAAATTAAGCAGAGGTCGATCACAAAGGTAACATAGTTCAGACAACGAATGAAAGAATGGAGGAAGAACCTCCATCACAGCTCAATTCTTGGGTTAAATTGCATGTTCCTAGGCCAACACATGTCACCCATGAAGCTGCATGTACTCCATCAAGTATGCATTCCCTTTTTCACACGTTGGAGTTGCATGTGTTGCCTCTCCCAGGACTTAGGATAAAAGCATACCTTTTACACCACTTTGGAATAATAATAAATTATTATTCCCAAGGACTTAAGCCCTCAAGCTTAGCCCCTCTTCCAACCTTTCATCCCCCTTTCCCTTACCCATTCTTTGGAAGCTTAGTCCCCCATCACTCTTTCTTCATGGTCGGTTGGCACACAACGATGTTTATATATTATATTAATGATCAACATAATTACATATACAAAAACGGGCTCCTGGCCTTTAACTCCTAGGCTCTCGGGCCTAATAAACACATAATCCCACCAGCTTATATACACTTGTCTCACCAGCCTATAAAACATGTTTATAATACATAGACATAACTAGGGCACGTCCTTGGGATATTACAATCCCCTCCCCTTATTTTTGCACTGTCCTCAGTGCAACTTTTACACAACATCAACAAGATTTCCAAAATCTTCAAAAAGATGTGGGTATTCTACCCGCATAGCATCCTCATGCTCCCATGTCACGTCCTCAGGACCGTACCAGGTCCACTGGACCTTTACAATCCCTATCACTCGATTCTGGAGTTGTTTGTTTTTCCTGTCCAATATGCACACATGATGCACTTGCAAAACACCTTCTTTCTCCACCTGAATCTCATTCCAATTGATAACATGATTAGTATCAGGTATATATTTCTTAAAAAATGAAACATGAAACACATTATGTACAGTCATGGATGCAGGTAATGCAAGCATATATGCAACTGGCCCAATCCTTTCTAGGATTTTAAATGGCCCACAAAATATGGCTGCCAACTTGGAGCAACTTCCTAGCTTTAGGGAACTTCTATTGGCTTTTACTTTCAGGAAAACATGGTTACCCACTTTAAACTCTCTGTTGGTTTTGTTCTTATCAGCATAAATTTTCTGCTTGTCTTGGGCAACTTTCAAATTTTTCTTAATTTTCAGCATTTTCTCTTCCATTTCCTTGAGCAACTCTAGCCCAACCACTTCTCTATTAGTTGGATTATCCTAGCTTACTGGAGTATTGCACTTTTTGCCATAAAGTTCTTCAAATGGTCTCATCTTCAACGATGTTTGATACCCATTGTTGTAGGCAAATTCTATCAAATGTAGGTAGTCTTCCCATTTCGATGGTTTGTCCATCAAATACATCTTTAGTATGTCTTCTATCACTCGATTCACGCACTCTGTCTTCCCACCCGACTCAGGATGATAGGCTGTGTTGAAGTTTAGATTCATTTCGAATCCTTTGAAAAACCCCTTCTAGAACTTGGAGGTAAATTTTGGGTCCCTATCAGACACAATTTCCTTTGGAACTCCGTGCAATCGTGCCACTTCCTTCATAAATATGTCGGCAACATTTGTTGCCTTGTGAGTAGTCTTTAACATAATGAAATGGGAAGATTTTGTAAGCTTGTCCATCGCTACCATGATTGAATCATGTTGCTTGCCTGTTCTAGGCAATCCTGTGATGAAATCCATTGTCACCACTTCCCACTTCCACTCAGGAATGGGTAAAGACTGTAGCAACCCTGTTGGGTGTCTGTGCTCAGCTTTAACCTTTTTACACTCCATACATATGGCGATGTATTCAACAATCTCTTTCTTCAAACTTGGCCAAAAGTAATGGCTCTTGATTGCTTCCACAGTCTTCTGATATCCAGGGTGCCCAGCATAAGTTACATTATGCATTTCATTCAAAATCATAAGTTTTAAGTCCTGGACATTAGGTACATAAATTATGTTCTTGTACATAAGTGTTTCGTCAGTTTCCAATTTACAATTTTCCATTTTCTGTGGCATCTCACCTTGTTGTAGTTTTTCTACCAAATCCCTGTACTACAAATCTATATTTGCAGCCTCCAAAATTCTTCTTTTAATATCAGTTTGGTACACGCTAATGGTTCTATCATGTAATTTGTGTACTATCCTACTGAGTGCATCAACCACTTTATTCTCCTTCCCTTTGATATGCTTAATATCAAAATTGTACTCATAGAGAAACTCCAACCACCTACTCTGCCTAGCATTCAAGGTTGGTTGATCAAACAAATATTTCAGACCATTGTGGTCTGTTCTCAGTTCGAACCTCCTTCCCATGAGGTAATGCCTCCATTTCTTTAGAGCGTGAATGATGGCTACCAACTCTAAATCATGAGTTGCATATTTCCTTTCATGCTCTTTCAAATTTCTGGATTCATAACAAATTATGAATCCATTATGACTGAGGACTCCTCTCAATCCTTCTTTGCATGCATTTGTGCACACCACGAAATCTTCAGTTGGGTCTGTAATCCTCAATATTGGAGCACTGGTTAACAATTGCTTCAATTGTTGGAAGCTTCTCTCACATTCTTTTGTCCACTGAAACTTATTCTCCTTCCTTTGTAAGGAAGTGATAGGGTAAGTTATCCTTGGGAATCCTGCGATAAACTTTCTATAATAACCAGCTAGACCCATAAAGGATTTGACTTCCGTCATGTTCTTTGGCATTGATCATTCTCTGATGGCCTCAATATTCTCAGGATCTACGACTATCCCATCCTTTGAAATAATATGCCCCAAGTAATGGATCTTCCCCTGATAAAAGGATCACTTGCTCAACTTGGCATACAATTGGTTCTCTCTTAGCACCTGCAACACCATCCTCATATGTTTTTCATGCTCTTCCTCCGACTTGGAATATACCAGAATGTCATACAGGAATACTATGACAAACTTGTCTAGATAGTCCCTGAATACACCATTCATCAGGCACATAAAATGTGTTTGGCAACCCAAACGACACCACTGTGAACTCGTAATGACCATACCTTGTTCTAAATGTGATCTTGTTGATGTCTACATCCTTTATCCTTACCTAGTGATATCCTAACCCGAGGTCTATCTTCAAAAATATCTTCGCATCCTTCAAATGATCGAAGAGGTCATCAATCCTCGACAGAGGATATTTTTCCTTTACGGTTACTTTGTTCAATTGTCTGAAATCAACGCACAATCTCAATGTCCCATCCTTCTTCTTCATGAATAGAACCGGGGCACCCCAAGGTGACACACTTGGGTGTATGTACCCTTCTTCAGAAGATCTTCAAGATGAAACTGCATTTCTTTTAGCTCTGGCGTACTCATTCGGTAAGGAGCTTTCAACACTGGAGTTGCTCCAGGCATCAAGTTTACAGAGAAGTCAATATTTATTTTCAAAGGTAGTTTGGGTACCTCCTGAAATACATATTTAAACTTCTTTAGTACCACATGATCTCCAATATTTGAGACCTCATCCTTAGATGCTTCCTCCACATGGGCTGCAAATAATTGAAAGCCTTTCCTATAGAACTTATTTAGCTGCATTGATGAGATTTATTTGATAGCAACAACTCTGGGAATTTCTTGGACTGTTTTCTGATTTCTTTCCTCATCCAGGCAAGTGAATATCTTGTTACGATAGTCCAAGATGGCACGGTGTTGGTCCAACCAATCCATCCCAATTAGACAGTCATAAGAACCTAAAGGAAGAATGTTCAATTCAACCTTTGTGCTCAGTCCATTCATGTCCACAGGATAAAACTTAACCAACTAAGTGAGTTTTCTCTTGGTTACTGTAGCCAACTACACTAACCAAGACTTTTCATGTTTTCTTCTCAGCAATTGCAAACTTTCCACCACTCTAGGATCTATATAACTATGGCTAGCCCCCGAATCAATTAAAATAGTAAAGGCATGGTTGTGGATCATACCTTCCACTTCAATCATGTGTGACTGATATTCAACTTGCTTGTTGTCTAGGGCTGCGTAGATCCTTGGCATTCTACTGCCCATGTACTCCACTGTTTCAGCCTGCTTTACATTGTTAACAACTCTCACTTTATCATTTCTGTGGGGGCAATCTCTGTACCTATGGTTCCCTTTACAACCCCAACATTCCATAGGTTGCAGTCTTGGCATTTTCCCACCCACTTCAGCCTTCCTAGGCTCTCTAAAAGATGGTTGTCCTTGAGGACTATTTCTTAAAAAGGGTGGCTTAGTTCCCTTCTTCCTATGATCCATCTTGAATTTCTTCTTGTCTTCCCAAGCCTTCCATAAAGTCGTCTTCTCTCCTTGCTGCTCATATAATAATTTCTCTCTTCTTATCATTTCCTCCATAGTCTTAGGATCATCATACTGAATCTTGTCACCAATGGAAGGTGGCAATCCACTTAGATACCTCTGAATCTTGACAGTATCATCCTTGATGAACGGAACATACTTCAACAATTCCAAAAAATATTTGCTCATATTCATCAATGGTCATGTTGCCTAACTTAAGTTCAAAGAACTCTTTCATCTTTCTATCATAATATCTTTTAGTTAAATCTTTCTTCTCGAAATACCTCTTGAATTCTTTCCAAGTGATATCTTTCTCTCTAATGTGTTGCACCTGCACAAGTTGATCCCACTACATGGATGCTTTTCCTTTCTGTTGATACATTGCAATTATTCCTTCTGCATGAGAGGAATAATTCTGTAGTTGGAAATATTTCGTCATGCCAAGCAACCATGTCTGGGCATCTTCCTCTTTATTTTCTCCATCAAACGTAGGAGGCTTAATATTGTTCATTTCTCCCTTTAGCTCATCCACTCTAGACATCCTATGCTTTCTGGTAGGAGATGGGATTCAAATACTGTGTGCCCTCCTCCTGGAGCGACCTTGGGAGTGATGATGGTGTCTACGAACACTCCTTGATATTCTTCCCTCATAAGTTTGGTCACTCATTGTTTTTCTTGAGTCTCTCTCCTTGTCCAACTTCTTTTCTATTTTTTCCAAACTCTTCATCAACTTTAAGTTGAATTCTCTATGTTGTTCCTTAGCTTTCATGCGATTTTTTCTATCTGCTCGATGAGTTTGGGCATCTTTCTGCAAAATTTCAATGATTTTCATCATATGCCCTTCTTTATCTATCTCTTCTCCATGCCCATTGGAGTTCGACCCTTCAACTCCAAAATGAACATCCATCCCTTTTATTTCATTCTCTGAACTGGATGCAATTCGTGCCTCTTCCATTTATTTGTGCTCAATGGCAACTCTATTCATTTCTGGCACTCGTTAAACTTATGCAACACAATGTGTAGACAACCAGAATTTGTCAGGTCATCGTTCCTTAACAAATCCCACAACATTCATAAACAAATCTGATTCAAGAAAATGTTTAGTTTTCATTCTCTGTGATTCTCGTTCAATCAAGAATCCCCACAGATTTCTTCTTTCAGATCTCTATTCTGCTAAGTTTTTGGGCACTATTCCCTTTCTCTCGGTTCCATAACCCACACGAACATGGGTCGTGACCCAGCGCTGGATCAGTAAGCGCGCACTCGGGCCTTTGACCTTCGGCTTCAGAAGATTTCCAATCACCACACAACAATCACTCAAAATTCTGAGTTACTGCACTCGTGCAGTAGAATGGATCAATAGTCCACATCTACTCAGCATCCAATGCCTGACACAGACTATGGAACCTCAGGCGTCTGAATTCCAGGACTTCGAGTCTTCAGAAAATTTCACATCCGCACACCTCGAACCATTAATCTCCGAACACTCCCACGTCACCTTAGGTGACGTTATTACGTCACATCACTTAACTTTTTCCCAATTGCGGGGGCATGCAACGGTGGTTTGGAGTAACCCTCCTTTCATCCTGCAATTATTCTGACACTGACACGTAAACCCTTGGGGAAACCGTGGTTTGGATTGCGGGACTGCCTTGGATAATTATCTTCTATGCAACTTGGGTCCCCGCAATGTCTCCTAGTTGTTGATCTTGATGTATCGTGATCAATGCCACTGTGGGTCCTCCGACCTTTAACTATGTTACATAACCTCGGGCCCCACTAACCCTACTCACACAGGATGCTACATGGTGGAATACCAGTGACTGATACGTGGCCCATTCAAATGGGTGACACTCGTCACGTTCCAAATGCCATTTCAATCTTCCACAGTTTAGAATCCACTTACACTTGGCACACAACCCATGTGTCCACATCACCTCTAGGTGATGTCATAATGAATTACCACTTCATTTCTTCAGGCTTCAAGAGTTTCAACTCCTCTAGGCTCACTTTTTCCCAAAGCGCTTTCTCCCAAAGTTCATGATCTACTAACACGTGTCCTTCGCAATCAGACAGTTGCGATCTACTTCGAGACTTTGGGAGTTTGTCACACTCCAAAATTGAAATCCTCCGAAGTGACTTTCCTTTGTTGGACACACCTACCACACTTAGAGGGGGGGTGAATGAGTGTGGGGCTCTTTTTCCCAAAACTTCCCTCTTGCACAAAAACTCATCAATCAGCATTCAACATTTATTCATTACCCATTATTGTCATTTATAACCAGTTAGATGTGAGCACATATCAGCAACATATATTAGCAATATATCATCAACAAGTCATCACCATAATGAACACAAATAACACAAGATGTATGTACAATTTTCTTTTTATTACGGACTACAATCCTTGGGGTTTATCAGCAACAATTGAATAGAGTACAACTCTACAAGAGAACCAGTTCTATATGCAAGACTCATCTTGCATTTTCAGCACCAACTGAGATGAGGCAACAATCCTCAACATATATCAATCTGTACCATAAACAAGAGCATCAACCATGCACCAACCTGTGACAAACAACCTGTAATCAACATGTACCATAAACAAGTGCATCCAACCATGTACCAAATATATACCAATCATGTGTCAACCACTCATCAATAATGACTCATCAATATTTACCAACATCATCAACTATACACCTCATGTATGTGCCAACTCATCAACTGCTTGTCTCAACCATGACTAGTTTTGGATTAGTCAACAACCCTAACTTGAAAGAATCATAACTTTGTACCTGTACTGAATAAATATCTGAAACTTATACATAATTTTCTTCAGTGTGTTGTATGCAACTCATCCAAGTGGCATTACTTGGAACCTCTCAGAAAAGGAGTTATAGAAAAAATGGCATACCTTGCTGAATTCTGGCTTATTCTAGAGAGCGCCCTTGTAGAGCGTGTCCTGCACAAAATATTTGATGAATAGATCTAAAACTGTTACAGAGCATACTACAGACTGTAATATAACCAACACAATTGGTGTCACTGAATTTGTATCTATTATGAATAAGTTATGATGTTTTTACCCGAAACACCAGATTTTGACTAGTTTCAGGACTAGCCACAAACCCTATTTTCCACGGAGTGTAACTCCCAAAATACAACGACCCACAAGATTATTTTTTAATCACAGATACTTGGCTATGTTTTCTCACTTTCATAGCAATTGCAGGATCATAATCATTATAGAAAAAAAGTTATAGCGAAAATGGTGATATGACCTGTAAATAACATACCTTAGAAAGCACCATCAAAAGAATTTATCCTTCCTTGCATTTCAGCCTTCTTTTCTTCACTTTCCTCAGCATTTCAGCTTAGATATCCTTGGTTACCTTAGTCACCTATAGATCTTCAATATCCTCAAGTGTTCCACACCAAAAATGCTCAAGAAGCTCTCACAAGAAGCTCTCCATCAATACTCCAAAATATATTCCCACATGAAGCTCTCCATTGATCCACAAAAAGGATGATCTACAAGAGACCATTGATATCTTATTTATACTTTCATCCTTTAGGTCACTTAACCCATTTTTAGGCCACTTAACCCATTTCTAGGTCACTTAACCTATTTTCCTTATTTTAGGGTTAACCACTTTCCATAAATAGAAAGTTCTCCAATACTTTAACATTTAAATATTCCTTCTTGATTT
>JASDQU010100208.1:417636-429419 GCA_032191745.1 Picea mariana | reverse complement strand
CTTTCTTCTAGGATAACTCAATCCGTAAAGCGTCTTCCCATGAGGGCTTTCACCATAAGGGGACCACTTTGGAGTTCATCCATTTGTACACCTTATCAATCATGATAAGACAATAATGAGAGCATGGGTCCTCCAACCATTCTTCTAGGATAACTCAATCCACAAAGTGTCTTTCCGTGAGGGCTTTCACCATAAAGGGAACACTTTGGAGTTCATCCATTTGTGCACCTTATCAATCATGATAAGACAATAATGATTCATCTATACATTTTTCCAACAATGCATCATATACCAATGGAACCACATCGATCCATATTCATCATGTATCAATGACAACTCATTGATCCATCTTCATCTATGCATTCTCATTTAGGACAATACATATTATATTACATAAATCATCAATCAATCAATCCTTTGAAAACAATCAATCACTTGACATCAATCAATGACATCAATTAATCAAACCATTGGCATCAATGACAACATGATCCAACATCCTTTGCTTTCCTAGACATGGATCTAACTGTCCAGAGTCCTTTCCTACGATCTACAGTGTAGATCTCCTTTGGACTTCAGAGCTTCGAGTTTCAGCCTTTCTCTTACCTTTGCATTCAGTTTCACCGATGTCGCGAAGTTTGAAGTGCTTCCAGGTTATCCTTTCTGCACTTTCTCCAGATTTGACGGTCGTAAAGGGTTTTCCTCTCCTTCCGAACAGATCCTATGACTCCAACACCCCAAGTGTTCAACTCTCTCTCTCTCTATGGTCAAATACCATGCCGATTGCAGTTTTATTCTACCACTACTCCTCCTGAGCTTCGTAACATGACCAAGTAACCCCTTGGACCTCTGAAACATTCTAAGGTTCGAAATCGGTTTCATCTGAACACCATTTCCACTCAAAACCTTGGGTCCAAAGACCACTTATCTGACCCATCCAGGCTCAGCGTTGAAACCATGTGCTCTGATACCATATTGTAACATCCCTGCCATCAACCCCACTATTGGGCAACACTACTATGCAGAACATTCACTTTCATATATATAATATTCTCATAAAGAATATGCATTAAATCAAATTAATAGATTTAACATGGAGTTACTGTTGTCATACTGTTAGGGTCCTAACTCGCACAATATATTCAGATGTAATAAAGGTCAATATTAATAAAGGCCTTGCAATAAAATAGAATAAGTTGGATGTAAGAAGACCTAATAGAAGCTTCCGCTTCTAGAAGGATATTCCTCTAGATGCTTCTTTTGATAGACATATTTAGTATAAATAGGAGTCGAGGGTATGAGAACCCTATCTTGGATATTATTGTAATAGAGCTTTGCTCAACTAGAGGTTGCCCCCTCGAAGAGGCCCGTGAACATTGCTTTCAGAATCAAAGTGTTATTTCTATTGTTATTCTTATATCATTTAAGTGCTATTGTGGTGATTGTTCTGGTTATATTGTTGTTATTCTACCATTTCTCACATTTTATTTCTGTTCTGCATACTTTTTATATCTGGTATATTACACATACAGACTTAAATAGTATTAACAACAATTAAAACTTGCAACAGAATACATGATACATTTCAAGACACAGACATGCATCACATATAAATTAAGTACATAATTAATACTTATCTTTTAAACTGGCATAACACCACCAACTGCATGCAGACCTTCCACGAACATCCCAGCCTTAGACCGCACTGCTCATCACTCTCATTAGTAGGTCACCCCCGAGCTGGGACTAAGCTCCACCGGGAAAGGGAATCCTAGGCTAGGCAAGGTCAATAGGAAGACACACAATTTATGAGGATGGGTTCTCTCCCAGGAGCCACTTATGCCCACTTCTCACGGACTCTCATTCCCCACATGCCTGTCCCACCCCAGGAGTATACACCTTCACTGTCACCCGAGCAGTCCTTCAATTGCTAAACATCCCTTGCCTTGGGCTTTAGCAATAGGCCGGACCAGAATTCTTCGAGCTTTGTGGCAGCTATAGGACCCTTTCCAGGAATTCTCACTTCCTCTGCGCACTCTCTCACCTAGAGAGAGTCGCTCATAGGCTTGACAACCTACTTCTTCAACCACAACCACCTCTCTCACCTGGAGAGAGTGTTGCACACATGCTTGACAACCTGCTTCTTCAGCTCCATTCCATCACAAGGATGACAATAATGAGGCCCATCAAGGAACAAATGACGGTAACCAATCACACTCATCCAAGGGACTGCATGGCCACAACAACCCATAGTTAAAACACACACGACATAGGCAATTACGGTATGATTAGGTTTCACAAAAGACAACAACCCAAACAGTTAAGCATGAACTCAGATTTGTAGTGTGGATAAACCTGGGTTCACAAGACACACAGGTCGGCCTTTCCCTCCCGACTGGTTTCTCAGATGTGTGTGTTTATGCAGAGGTCCAATGCAGAGGTAAAATAGGTACAGACTGAGGATGTTTCGGCTTCTCAGGAAAACATCACAGGATGACCTCACAGTTTCGGGTTTCAGATGCGTACGTGAATATTGCAAAGGTATAATACAGAGGCCACGAGATCCACAGGAATACACCGGTCGACTTTTGGTTCTGGTTATCAGGAATGCGTGAGAAGAAAATTAAGCAGAGGTCGATCACAAAGGTAACACGGTTCATACAACGGACGAAAGAATGGAGGACAAACCTCCATCACGGATCAATTATTGGGTTAAATTGCATGTGCTTGGGCTGACACATGTTGCCCATGAAGCTACATGCACTCCATCAAGTATGCGTTCCCTTTTTCACACGTTGGAGCTGCATGTGTTGCCTCTCCCATGACTTAGGATAAAAGCATACCTTTCACACCACTTTGGAATAAAAATAAATTATTATTCCCAAGGACTTAATCCCTCAAGCTTAGCTCCTCTTCCAACCTTTCAGCCCCCTTTCCCTTACCCATTATGTGGAACCTTAGTCCCCCATCACTCTTTCTTCGTGGTCAGTCGACATGTAGTGATGTTTATATATTATATTAATGATCTGCATGATTACATATACAAAAAAGGCTCCTGGCCTTTAACTCCTAGTCTCTCCGGCCTAATAAACACATAATCCCACCAGATTATATACACTTGGCTCACCATCCTATAAAACATGTTTACAATACATAGACATAACTAGGGCACATCCTTGGGGTATTACAGGTTTGCTAAGAGAAGTATAAGGGCACACACCCTCTTAGATTAAACCCTAGCTTAGAGAAACTTTCCTTGGGGAGTCAAAGGAATTACACTGCCAAGAGGGTAGCTTATCCAAGGTGCTTGTGACTCCATTAACCCAATATTAAAGGCATTAGTCATTGATTTGTTGCATTGGAGAAATAAAATATTGCATTAGGAAACGTGATTTTCGGTCATTTTTACTTCTTGCAAAGTGGATTGTTTTCCTTGTGCCTTGGGAACCTCACAACCAATAGGACGTCACCATCTAGGGGCTACTTATTGTTGTTGTTAAAAAATTACATCTTCAGTCATTAGGGCTGCAGAATCCCTAACTTGCTTTAATAACTCTATTATCAACCATTGGTTTTTGCTCAAAGTTTTCACACTTACTCTCCTTGTCCTAGCGCACTTTTTGGAAAAGTTTGAGGAGATTTTAGTGGCTGATTTTCTTTCTGTAATACATTGAATGTTATAGCCATAAGGCTGATAATTTGCTGCAGAGAAGCGTTTACAACAACCTTATCTTTTATGCTAAGAGTGTTGGTTTTTCATCTTGAGTTTAGCTAGTCATTTACTAGTTTTTCTCTTGCATTTTCTACTTGATATTTAGCATTTATTGAGTAACTTATAGTACATTTTTCTTGCTGATATATACTATTATCTATTGCTGCAAATTAGGGACAACAAGCTTCACTTATTGATCCAACTAACATATACTTTTGCAAAGTGTCTTTTCTTGTGTCTCGGGCAGGTACAATCATATGGAGAAGTGCTATACCTGTGGGGAAACAATTACTTGATTTGCAAGGCATCTCTTTCCACCTTTCACTCCACTTAGACCTGACCTATATGGAATTCATTTCCATCCCTCCATTTCAATCCCCCTAGGGTCGTCGAGATTGCCTCCCTAGAGTGACTTAGTCACCCTTGAAGTGTGGGACCTACATGGAGGTGACATTGGGTGTAGTATTTCCAAGTTGTAGCACTTGTTCCGTGGTTGGGTCAGGCTTTTCCCAACCTACAACTTGCGCTATAATAATGACCATCCTCATGACCTTATATGGGACAAGTAAGGGCACCTTGGATGCATGATTCAGACATGCAAACACGAGGTTAATCGTCTCCATTACTTGCAAATGAAGGAAGCATGGACGATTGGATGACTTGGTTGTGGGACAAGGCCAAATTTCCAAACGACTGCTTGGGGCACAGATGACCTAGGCAACAGAGCGAGGAGATGGGCTTGACACAACTCAAATGGACTAATGTGTGCAACGGTCGAGTAAAGTTGAGTCACTTCGTGCAACACGCTTGCCCAAGTGAAAGGACAAAACACATATAAGTATAAGGAGAGTTGGACGAGCTAAGGAAATCATCATCAAGAATGAAGCATAAGGAAAGCAAGAGACAATGAAGGGATCTACAATGGTTTTTTCTAGGACTTGATATCGCAAGTTGTCCAAGTTGGCTTGGTGACCGAAATTGTGAACAAAAACTGCAGGAGGCAGGCATGTGGTTGCAACAACGATTGAGGTGTGCGAAGAAGCTAGGCAGTCTTGGAAGGCGACTTGCCTTGACTCTTTGTATTCTCGTAATGAGTTGCAGGCAATGGTCGAGCTACCCTTTTATATCATTGTAACATTCTTCTATATAAGTGAATAAAAGGGTGTTAGGCACTGCCTTGGTGCTGCCCAAACTCATGAGCCATGTTCTATTATCTTTATGTTGAATGTTGTTCTCTGTGTGCTTACATGTTTTCTAAGTGTTAACTAATCTAAGTACCGTTGGAAATGTTTCTGTTGGATAAGTCTAAGTTGCATAGGATTTGGTATGTTTATCTGACTAAGGAAAAGTTATGGATAGAATTTGAGCGAAGAGGTGTAATTTGGTTGTAGTAGGGTGTAGTTTGATTAAGCCGTTGCAACCAAAGTAACATAGTGACCCATGACCAGAGATGACGAAAAGGAAAAATTTGAACATAACTCTTAAGTCCATGGTAGTTTGTCTTCCTCATTAGAGTTGTAATTATAACAAGAACCCTTCCTAAAACACAATAGATATATGAAAGCCCATTAAAAACTAATGCAAAGAGTCCTCATGCCACTAGAAAAAGAGTTTTCCCTAAAAGAAACCAACAAGTCTATACACGAGTTAAAGTCACATAGCCACACAACGACAACAAACCATTTAAGCTCAATACCCACACAACAACAATGGAAATAATTTAGAAACTAATACAAACATAAACAACTAAAAGCAAATACACCACTAAGGTTTTTTCTATGTTGTTGGAAATGGAAATATAGAAAACCATGCAACCATGAACAACAATAAGAAAACACAACACCAAGGTCACCAAGGTTTTTTCTAGTATGTTGGAAATCGAAATTTACATATCCATGCACCCTCTCGAGGATAATCCAATCCAATTACAATATTTAGAACAGAAAACAAAGCTTGTCGGTCTGTCTTACATTAATACACAAACATTGGAATTATGTGTCACCCGTGATTTGTTGCAATTTCCCCATTGGTGTTGTGGGCTATTCTTCAATTCCAGGAAAACTGCAAGTCTTCTTCTCTCTTCTTTGGGCTGCAAACCACTGCAACTCGTTCTTCATTCTCCCAAAGTTCTACCCAACCTTGACTAGAACTGTGTCTTTCTTCTATGTCCCTCAGGGTTCTACCACTGGAACCCTCTTCTCTGACAAATTCCTTTTCCAATGAAAAAGGATAATCAGAGCGAAGGAGAACCCTGAATCTGATCTCCCATGCTGTTCTCATCTCCTGTGGCATGGGTTTTCCACTCCACTGTAGATTAGTGCCACTGAGCTGCTGCTCAGTGATCTCCTCTGACAGTTCTCCTTCTGTTAGCTCCTCTTCTTGTGCTGGTACAAGTCCAGCTACTCCTCAGGATAGAAGTTTTCTCCACTCTTCACAACTGCATCCCTCTGGAAGTCTTCCTCTATCTCTGGATGGTCTAACCAATCCTCCAACAACTTCAACTCTTGCTCCCACTGAGTGAGCATATGATCTGAATGCTCCTCTTCTTCTCTCATCTCTTGGGCAGATGTCAATATCTGCTCGTTCTCGTCCTTGACAGTCACTGTTGGCTGTCTTTCTTCTGCTGCACCTTCAACATGTGCACTGGCCTCTACTGGACTGCTTGGCAGGAATATGCTGATTCCTCCAATGATCAAAATGTGCCTCTAATCTGCACACTTCGACCTCCTCTCCTAAGCTGTTGTAACCATGGGGGACGGTGACGATGCCCGTGCATCATGGCACTTGAGAAATCCATATTGATATTTCCATTTCAAAGTATGAAGTTACTCTGTGTTGCCTGCATTCCTCTTGAAGTTATGATGGAAAGACGCCTGGAAGGTACATAGAGTAAGTACCAGGGGCTTGAGTAAAGGATTTCTCCTATTCTCTTTTTTTTTTCTTTTTGGTTAAAAACTATGCATATGAAGTTATTGCCTCTTTCCATCGTTCGGATTGCATGAGGTTTATTTGTATAGTTTATTCAATCAATGTGTTGGGACACAGGATGATGTGATACGAAGGGGTGCGAATGAGCTATGAAAAGAAATTACTGTTCGGGAATGAGCATATAAATGGCGACAATCCATGTATCACGACGAACAAATTCCAAATTCATACTGGGACGCTTTTGGCCCTGCGATTTCAGGATGGCTGCAGATCTGGAGTATTATAAGCTTTTACACATTAGGAATATTGATGGGAATTTGTCGGAGGTATGGAACATTAATGTAATCAAATTCTTAGGGATTGATCTTGATCTGTCTGAAATTCACTAAACCTCTTGTGTGTCACACAAAGGAAGAGTTTTTAAATTATTGCCAGAGCTATGGTCATGTGGCGAGATACACATGGATACCCAGTAGGCGCGAGGTATGTTAACGCCCAGTTTTTTAACGAACTAAGCGACATTTTATGATAAGAAAGCTCATTGAAAATATTAGAATGTGATGTTCATGTTTCGTAGGCTCTTGTTGAGATGGATCGCCTGGCTGCAGATAATTTCATTCAAAGCAGTCGAAGCCAAATCAATTTACAGGCGTAAAATCTCAAAATCTCCGTAAAATTTTTCATTGTTAATGAGCCAAATCATATGATCTTCTTTTATCAATATCCTTGTAAAATATTGCTGTCTGAAACTAACCTCTGATTGATTAAAAATAATAGTGAAAGGAATGCGACAATGATAGTTACAGCGGCACAAATCCGAAGTACGGAGCTGCAGAATTTATTGTTTAATATATTGCGTACTGATACCTCCCAGCAAATTGACCAGGTTTCGTGGTTATGTTTACTACACTGTTCAAGATTTTCTGGAGGCCTTTTTTTCTGATATCATAACAATGGTTTATGTAATTTTTGATTATTTTTGGTCTGTATGATCAGTCCAAGCCCAGAGGAAGAGTTCTCAGAGTTCAAGTCTCGAACGTGAAGCTGCCTGTTACAGCACGTTCAGTTCAACGAATATTTGAGACTATGGGTAAAGTTGAGGTGGTCGCCATAACAGGACCGAAGCCCTTCGGTGAGATGATCGCCTTAATTAAAAAAAATATATATTCCATATTTTTTAAACTTGAGAAGTTGTGAAATTTATAACATTATAGGGCACTAGTGTCTTCCGGGATTGAGTAAAAAAAGTTTGCAGATACGAAATATGAAGTGATTCAATTTTTGATTCAGTATAGCAAGAGCGAGGAGGCATTTCAAGCATTCAACAAACTTGATGTATGGATCCTTTTTATTATTATATTTGTATTTACGCCATTTAAATACGTGGTAGGATTTAGGATAATTGAGTTTTTAAAATTTCTACAAATGATTTCTTCATAGTTTTTAATGCTTCTCCAAGAACCTTCTATTTAACATATTTTTGATAGTTTTAAGGTTTCTCCGAGAAGTATAGGTATATTTTCTGATCAATTTTACCCAATATCAAATCAAAAATTGTTGAAACTTCAGATTTGAGTGAGTATGTACAGTTTAAGTGCCTCAAAATTTTTATAGGGTGCTGAATCCATTTATACATTCAAAAATACAATTTAAATTTGATTTCACCAAGATCTGTTTTGCCTAATTCCTATAAAAAAGTTCCAAAATTCAAATGTTTAACCAACATATACCCATATTAGATCTCATTTTCAAAATATTTCTCACACTACCAACTTTCCTAACCTCTTAACTCAATAAAAGTATGATAATCTTGGAAAGCTTCTCTTAATACAAACAAAATCATCATCATCATAAAGATTTGACTCCTAAGTTCTTTTTCTCTTATTATTTGTTTTGTGTTCATCTCCCTATTTTGAAAGCTTAGTCTGAATCCGGAGATTTAATATCTTTCCTTTTGCAATAATTGTTGTTCTCGTTCAGTGGATCTCATAAGGATAAAATCTGATCTTCACTGGTAAGGATGAATCAGGCTAGTAATATTATTGTGTGGTGGTGGATGTCAGGGAAAATGGATGCAGGAGCTGAGTTGTAAACTAGACATTTACTTGACAGAGTAAGGCTTAACTTCTTATTAATATTTAAGAATGGGATCCTGTTATTATTTTTAATGGCGAATTCTCTCGTTGATAATATTGTCTTGTCTGTGATGAATTGAATTGACTATTATAGATTAAATGAGCTCCATATCTGCTACAACATCGCTCGCCAGCCAGAGGTGAATCGTTTTAGTTGAGTAGTGATAAATCCTTCGAATTTGCTGGATTGATATGACACAGAATAAGGTTTAATGATTAATTTTTCGACTGCAGCGGATTCAAGGTGTTGCAGATGGAAGGGGCACAGTTTTATTAATAAAAAACATTTACAACGTTCAAAACGACAGGAACATCGTCACACCTCAAATGGTGTTCAATATTTTCTCGTTATATGGCCGTGTTTTGAAGATCAAATTTTTTCTGACTACACAAACCCGTAATGATCAGCCAGTCACTGTAATGAATGGTCTAGTCGAAATGGAAAGCCCCACGGAAGCAGCAAGAGCTGAACAATTTTTAAATGTAAATTAATCCAACGGCACTGGACTTCTTTTCTGTTTTTCAGTCGATATCTATGGAGGAAAATTGGAGGATGTTTTCTCGCTTTCTTTTGGTAACTTCGTAGAAAAACTGGAGGATGATTTTCTACATTTGTGATCGTGTATATATATAGAGATTGACTGAAGTAGTATTGGTTTGTGCAGAAATTTTATTTGTTCAGACACTGGTCTCTAGTGGTAGTCTCGGATAAGAAGTATACAATTCAGCCGGACGCCAAAACTGTCAGTGATCCTCGATTTCGCGTACTGAACTGCGAGGCCAGTGCTTCACAAGGAGGAGGAATGGTAACAGGAAATTCTGTTTACAATATCCATCACAGGACAAACACCAATTTCTTGGACTTCAAACCAACTCGGATCATTCGTATATCCGATCTTCCCCAAAATGTGACATCTGACTACATTAGCCAGCTGATGACTAATCTCTATGGCTCTGTTGTAGCACTGAGACTCGAAGGCACGAGTTGCGACATTATGTTTTTAGGTGTCAATGAAGCGACTACAGCTCTTGCTTGTCAGCACGGACAGTTATGGGCAGGACGCAGGATTTCAGTAACTTTTCTCCCCGAAAACCACGTTCCCACCCCACAAACATTTGACGAAAAAATGGCTTCGATATCTTGGCCCATCCCTCCAGGGCAAAGATAGTCGATATAGCTTCAATTAAGCAGGAATCTAAACGTTTTATTTTTTGATTGTTTTTTGGTAATTTTTTCAGTTTGATTTTGCTTAAATCTGTTGATGAATGGTTAGATCTCTAGATTTGAGTGACTAAGTTTGTATAATTCGAATAATGTAAGGGTTTTCAGTAAATTGAATCTATTTATGCAATTTAAACAATAGAAAATAGCTATTTTATCTAAATAAATAAACGCTAATTTTGAAAAATTAACCTATAAACAATTACAGTTTATTATTATAAATAATGCCATAATATTTGTATTAAAATTTTTATAAAAAAAGTATTATCACCATTAAATTATAAAATTTATAATAAATATGTTTTTAATTATAAGATTTTTTTTTTTAATTAAATATATATTTTTATTAAAATAAAATAAAAGTTATATTTTTAAATATTGTAAATTTTAAAATTATAATTAAAACATAAATATTTATAGAAATAAATTACAGAATAATCATAAAAACTCAATCACATATAAAAAAATAACTTAGTTTGAGTTATCACCTTTTATTTTAGGCTAGTTAATTCGTGGTTGTAGGCTATCAACAATTAATGACCCTTAACCATCACCTTCATTTCATTGGGTACTTAAGTTGCTATAAACAATAACATAGTTTGAGTTATCACCTTTTATTCTAGGCTAGTTAGTTGGTGGTTGTAGGTTATCAAAAATTAATGATCCTTAACCATCACCTTCATTTTATTTGGTGCTTAGATTGCTACATGGTTAGGGTAACATATGTTAAATTGTCAAGAATTAAAAGAAAGATGGTCGGCATCATTATGGTTAGGGTAACCCTTCCTCTTTTTGATCTGCCAACCTAGTGACAAGGCTTGTGATGGGATAACTCTTGTGTTGGGAATAATCAAGTGATATCTTGAATGCTAGATTGTGACTCATTTTATAGGGAGCATTATTCTTTGATATTCCAACCATTCAAATTCATGTAAATTTACAAATCTAAACACTTAATGTTGCTTGAATTTGTAAAGAGATATTAATAATAATGAAAAATAATGTTAATATTCAATGAAAATGTAAGTTTTGATTCATATTCAAGTAATATTTTATTTTTCGCTTATGAAATAAAATTTAATTGTATGTTGTGATGCCTTATTATTTAATTATAGTTTAGCATAAATGCTATAAGAGTTAAGTAATGAATTTGCAATTAGATTGGTTAAGGATGATACTGACCATTATCACCGTACAACCCATTATCACCCTACAACCCACTTCATGTATTGCAAGTCTTGGTATTGTTCTTTGAGTGAAACCTTCCCTCTCTTGTAGGAATTGACAATGTTGACACAAAATTACTTTTGACTTTGTTAGATGCCTATGTGGGCCCTAGCTTTTCAAAAAAAGTGAACACTTTGCATTCCTTATAACTACAACAATGAGGGAGAAAAGCTTCTTTTAATCTTTTTGAGAGTTATCCATATTAAAATCACCATAAAACAACCAATTGTTTCATAAAATTCATCATTTATCTAGTGTTCTAAAAGATTCCATTCTAATAAATCAATAAAATTATAAACATTTTCCACAACAACAGTATACATATCCAATTGAAAAATAACCCAAATAAACCTCAGAGTTAAGATGATTCTCCTCCACATTAAAGTTGATATATGAAGGTGAAAAGATCATAACCAAACCACCCTTGCCTTCCCATGATTCTATAATTCATCCAAATAAAATATAATTATAATCACCCTACCCCACCCTTTCCCTCCAATGGATTTAAAACTCATCCAAATAAAATATAGTGTTGTTTTAAGTATTAAGTTAACAAAAT
>JASDQU010100208.1:386395-417474 GCA_032191745.1 Picea mariana | reverse complement strand
TATTTTTAAGGTCACAGCCAAGCCAACACACCAAATTGGTGTATGAGATCCCTTTGTTTGTGGGATAAGGGATCTTCTTCACGATTTGACTAGTAAAGTCTACGAAGGTATACATACCCTACCCCCCTCTGGATTTGAACCTGTGACCTCTTAATACTTCCATTATGAAAGGAAAAATCAAATACCCATCCGTTACCTTTTTCATTAAGAATTCACAATAAATATATATATATATATATATTAAATATAAAAGTGAAAAAAATTCAAATTAATATTAAAAATATATATATATTTTAGTTAAATATAAAAGAAAAAAAAATATCCAAATTAGTTCTAAATTTTTATGAAAGATTTTCACCTCATATAATTATTCTAATTCTATAGTGTGTCGTGAACCTAAATGTAGGGTTATGAAAGTCAAATACCCACCCACCCTGTCACCTTTTTCATAATCAATATCCATTGCATCTTTAGTTCACGGTATTAAAAATATATATATTATTTTTATCTTAATACAAAAGAGAAATTTTTTCCAAATTAGTTCTAAATTTCTACGAAGGATTCTCACCCTCCTATAATTATTCTATAATATGTCAGTGAACCCCAGCGTATGGTTATGAGATTTGATGATCATATTGAGTGTTCTTGGAAGTAGAGGGAGTAGTATGTGATAGGATTTTGACTTTTAGAATAAAGGAAGTAAGTAAGTAAGTTGAGAGACGATTTGAATTTGTATCTTATTTATATTTATCCTTTTTCTTATCCCAATAATTTATACATATGGTTATGGTTGACATTAGGTATTGAAGGGTTATATTAGTTTTGTGTGTAGATATATAAGTATGGATATATGGTTGAAAACTATAATTCATACATATGGTTATGATTCATACATATGGTTATGGTTGACATTAGGTATTGAAGGGGTTATATTAGTTTTGTATGTGGATATGTTGAAAATTATAGCAAACTAAGAATTTTATTCTACCAAAAATAGGTCTATGGTATTGTTAAAAGTTAAAATTATTTAAAAGACTAGCTATTGAGACATGGAAGTTTTAGTTTTGAAATTTTAGAATAATGAAAAGCACATTTTCATAGTTTATGTATTTCTTTCACTTTTCATATGGAAAAGAATGCCATAATCCTAATTTCCTTAGGACATTATCCACCATTTTCTAGTTTTCTTATATTGATTTGGTAGGAGAAATTAACACTACTACAATAAGTGTAAAATACAATTATATAATGTTACTATTTGCATCATTTTTAATGTTTGGGCATTTAATATAAACAAAAAATTGAGTTTCTTGGGATCTTGAAATAATTGGTCAACATGAATGAAGAAACACAATCACACCTCTTATTTATAACTTTGAAACCCATCATAAACAAAAATAATGAGAAGTTATGAATCATCTGCAAAATTCAGAAAGATGGTATTATTCGGGTCTTATTACTATAAAAAAAGTATTATAAATACGATGAAGTAAAATTCCCAAGATTTCTAATCATTCCAAACCCAAAATTTTGATGGATATTAGGGTCCTATTACTATAAAAAAATGTTATGAATACGATGAAGTAAAATTCCCAAGATTTCTAATCATTCCACACCATTGAAAACTATCATGTCATGTTTTAGGAAACATGTTACAATGTTCATATACAAATGACATGAAAAATATTAGATTTGTCAATGATTGGCAAGAGCTATAGACAATACTAAAACTCTTGACATTGGTAAGAAGCATAAGATAAGTCCTTATAGCAGGTGTTGAGCAAGATGAGTAACTTCATACATGTTCCTAAGAAAATCTTAAGTGTGGTTTTGTAGTGCAAATCAAAAAACACTTTGAACTAAGAAAATTAGGAAAAATATATAAAATAAGAATTTGAAGAGAGGATTGTAGATAATCAGTCTGTTAGGTAGTGAAATTTGCAATTTTTAATGTTTAAGTTGAAGCAAATTGACATTGCACCAAGGATCATATCCAAAAATATGTCCAAATGGGACATTGTTGGGAGTGTTGAAATATTGTAACTTCGAAGAATATTCTACCTAAGAGGGACTGTTGAATAATATTATTATATTATATTTATTAATTAGGCCCTATTGTGCCTTTGTAAAAGTCGTCCCTTTTGTGCCTTGACAACTAAATGTAAATTAAGAGGGTAAAGTGACAGTTCGGCCCATACCTAATTATAGGTTGGCCAGACCACTATTTATAAGGGAGACCAACGCCTCATTTGGATACACACACCTAGCTCTCCAGTGCACAAGTCTTGGAGGAGAACCTACTGCAACTGGGGGTGACGTCAAGGAGGGTTTTGGTCTATCTCTTGGTATTTCTTCGTTACATGGTGCGCTACTCTTCCTAGTGAAGGAGTAGAGGAGGATCTTTTGTTCGGTCTTTGGTTTATCTATATTAAGGAAACTTTTGTTGGGTTTTCTTTCCTATGAGGGTTTCCAAGGATAAAATGTTGTGTACCTTGTGACTGTGTTTCTTTAAGTGATCCTTATATGTTGTTGATGTATTAAATGCACATGTACTTTGGATATAACTTAATAACAACATTAAAACTTAACACATTTTTCCTATCAAAATTATCATACTCGTTAAACTAAGATAATTAGTCAGCTTTTGACATTTTTAAAAATTAGATAAATATAATTTTTCACATTTTAATGGTAGATTTTTTATCAAATTATGATATCTATATCCCTCCGCTCAGCGATTTGACTGGTAAAGTCTACGAAAGTATACATACGTCTACGAAAGTATACATACGCTACCCCCTCTGGATTTGAACCTATAACCTTTTAAGAAGAAACACATATTCTTAACTATAAACCATATTCCAATACACATTTATGCACAAAAACTTATAATAATGTTGTAACAAAGTGGATTGGTCTCCATAATGATTGTGATAAAATATGATATTTCTGTTGTTTATGCATACTGCGCAACCACCCAAGCAGGCACTCCCGTCTCTGTGGGCAGAATCACTTGAAGCGATGGATGATTGAATGGTCGGTGTTATATCAAATGAAAAGCCCTGCAAAACTAACCCAAAGCTAACCAACGCGCACCGGGATCTGGATATTTGGTCATCTATATAAACCTTATAGAGTCAGAATAAACAGATACAGAATTCAAACGTGTCTGGGCGTTTGGTCTAGTGGTATGATTCTTGCTTTGGGTGCAAGAGGTCGCGAGTTCGATTCTCGCAACGCCCCTTCGTAAATACTTTTGAATTATCCTGATGTTGTTTATGCAATCTTACATTTAAATAAGATAGAACCTTCAAAGCAGAAGGGTTCCTGAACCCTTTAAAGCAGAAAGGTTCAGGATGTTTATGCAACCTTACTTTATAGAATATAACTTAAGTTCAACTGTAATCCAAAACTACCATAAGTTAAGTTGTCATCTCAAAGAAGAAAATTAATTATTGTAAATCATTTAAAAATTAATGTTACAGAATCTTAAAACATTCAAGAAACATTGTTGCAGAATCTTAAACATGTAATGGTTGTTGCAGAAATGAAAATATATACACAACTACAACCATAAAAGTGAGTAACAAGACAGCAAAGAAAGCTAATTAGTGCATAAAGCTAACACAACCACCAATTGCGTTGAGTGTGCCATCTCTCTTAAGGTCAAGGTGTTGAATCCCTCAACTAAACTCTACTAACATAACCAAATAGGAATAAACTCTTCTAAAATTTATGACATTGACTAAAAATTACAAAATAAAATCTTATCTATCTCCTTATTTATAAATTCTAGTTTTCTCCAGCTTTTCCTCTAACCCTAACCCATTTTATATTCTCCAGGTTTCTCTTTAACCCTAACCCTAAACGTGTTGAAACAAAGACTATTTGTAATGTAGGTTTTCTTATAAATTCTAGTTTTCTCCAGCTTTTCCTCTAACCCTAACCCATTTTATATTCTCCAGCTTTCTCTTTAACCCTAACCCTAAACGTGTTGAAACAAAGACTATTTGTAATGTAGGTTTCTTAAGTTCTTGAAAGTTCCAACTTAATCCCAAGTACCTTTACGTCCTCCTAAAATCAAATTTCCCAAGGATATCTAAAGACTTCTTAAAAAATAACAAGTTTTACCAGAAGTAACTATTTATTAACCTCTTGGGACTAATGATCCAAATTGGATTTACACAAGACAATTGATTATTAGCACACATACTTTATGATGATGCACATATTTTATGATGATCGACATAGACAAGGTTTAAGGCTATGGATGAGGAAGGAGACTAGGTTCTTGGCATTAAGGACCCCATGCCATCATGATCAATGTTTACCTATGCACCATCATAACCAATGTTTCATGACCAATGTTTACCCCTGCATTAATATTAAATATTAAGGCTAGCATGTGAAATGCAAAGATGTAAGGAAAAGTTTTATTTTTTAAATATATCATGTATTTAAAAATTTAAAGGATGAGATTTCTCCTTAAATGTAATAAGAGAAAAAACGAGAGAGGAGCAATAGCTTGGGGGAGTTAAAGGGTTAAGGATGCTTGAACATCCAACAACTATCTCGTGGTTGAGCCATCTTCCTATATACCAATTCCCCACAAAGGAAGAGGGGTTCTTGGCTAAGATTGAAGGAAATGTTGCCCAGATTTCCACGTGAAGCATGAAGATGAACTAAAGAGCCTGTAACTTGTACACTGTTGAATAATAAGAGAGCCTAGCTGAAGCCAATTAAATATTTGTTTTCCCATTTGGGTTTCGAGGGTAAACACTAAGTTTTCTCTATGGTGAATCTCTCTATTACAATGTGTTTTCTTTCTTAAGAGTTTTTTTAAATGACTGCTCAAAATTTTCAATGGTCGCTCTATTGTTTTAATGGATGTTATGTTTACTCATTGAGTTGAGATTTCATTCACAATTGTAGTATTAAAGTTCTCCTTCATATTTACAATTGTTTATGAGTAAATGCATAACCCAACAACTCTTTATCATCCACCATTGGTTGTTTCTAAGATTAGAGATCTATGGACACCATTATGTGGTTGTTGCAATGTTGTAAGGGAGTTTCTAAATCTATTTTTCTTGTGAATTTGACTGTTGGAAGTGAGGAAAAATTTCATTGTGGCTTACCATGGTTTCCATGAGTTTCCTGTTGAGTT
This sequence comes from Picea mariana, assembly GCA_032191745.1. Taxonomy (NCBI): domain Eukaryota; kingdom Viridiplantae; phylum Streptophyta; class Pinopsida; order Pinales; family Pinaceae; genus Picea; species Picea mariana. The sequence continues at coordinate 412,307 of JASDQU010100208.1, read as the reverse complement.
TTGGAGGTATATCTTACCGAGGGCCAATATATAGCCCAATAAACATAAATAAGTCATTTTATAGCTACAAGAGACCAACACTCAACACTTACAAGTCGTACGACCGTTTCCTTGTTGGTTGAGAGGTCATATAAGGTTGTACATTGTGTCCACACTCGTTGGAAAGATACACGTAGGTTGTATGACCATACATTTTCGAGTGGGAATATCTCTCTCTCTCTCTCTCTCTCTCTCTCTCTCTCTCTCTCTCTCAAAGAGTTCGTCAAAGAGACGCAAGATTAGGAGTAAGGTATAAAGAGAGGATACTAGAAGTAGTGGGAGTAAGGTCAAAGANCGTTGGAAAGATACACGTAGGTTGTATGACCATACATTTTCGAGTGGGAATATCTCTCTCTCTCTCTCTCTCTCTCTCTCTCTCTCTCTCTCAAAGAGTTCGTCAAAGAGACGCAAGATTAGGAGTAAGGTATAAAGAGAGGATACTAGAAGTAGTGGGAGTAAGGTCAAAGAAGACAAAGTCAGATCCCCTTGGCTGATAAGAGACATAATCACATTAGAGGAAGATGAGGCACATAGTAGTGGCGCCAATGCAGTAAAATATGGTGATGGACCCCTCCAAGAAGGGGAAGAGGACTTAGCAACTGCAAGTGGTCTTGTGTGGCTAAAGGTAGGAAGATATTTGTGATCCTTCACCGAAGATAATGAGAGAGTATGGAGGAACCACCCCCCTTGCGCATTTTTCATCAAGAAGAAGAACCCGAAGAAAGTGCAGAGGAAAGAGAAGTAGTATTAGGAGTAGAAGAAGAGACATCAAAAGGGATGAGTGGAGGAGAAATCGAATTCATCAATACTTCGCAAGGAGGAACATCTGTATCATCAACAATAAGTAGTAGACAGTCAAGAAGACAAGGTGTCTGATTGAGTATGGAGAACCAAGACTCAACTCTGAGGCTTCTTGCATTTCATGGGATAGGAAGATACAATGCATAACAACATTGGTTTACATGTGAAGCTATATGGTTTGTGAAGAGAGTCATGGATGAAGAAACCAAGATTGCATAGCTAGAGACCACCTTTAGATATAAAGCTTTGACGTGGTACATGAAGTACAAGGCTACTACACCGATGGGACAAGCAAGGTCCCTAATGGAGATAAAGAGAGATATACTTAGGGAATTTCAAAAACCTAATTCAGAATCCTGGTGTATCACTGAGATCAAAGAGATCAATAAAAAATATAGAGAAACCATATGGGACTATGACCAATGGTTCAAAATATTGTTGGATAGACTGATGTTTCAAATCCAAGACATCCAACATAGAGAATGCTTTATTTCAGGACTCCTACCCCATATTCACATCCCTCTCACCTAGCAAAAAGTGATGACTCATGCGGAGGTCATGGAGATCATGATGCACTTATAAGCTACACCAAGAGGTGGAAAAACATCAATAGGGCTGGCACATGTACAATATTATCTTGAAAACCTCACCATGCAATTACAAGATAAGGCTAAGGTTAAGGCGATGCACGATAATGTGTGTTGTACTACATGTCGCACAAAAGGTCACCATATGAACAAGTGTCCTACGTTGGGGAGTTACATGGAAATGGGTGCACCGAATCCATTTCCAAATGGACCATAGACCGAGTGGTGTGATATTTTCTGACAATGGGTCCATATACCTCCTTGTTTCCCAACACTATAGAAGTATCATAAGACCACACATACTCCACTTTGTTGTTTTGCAAATCCATGGGAAATGATGTGAACAATTGCCAATCATTGCAACTGATGCAAGATAACACTGCAAACACCTTTTGGGTCCAGGAAGAACATAAGGGTGGAGATCGTGGAGGCTTTGTCAAAGGAGGATACCAAGGAGGTCCAAGAGTAGGATATGGACGAGGAAGAGGAAAAGGATATGGTGGTGGTGGAGGAAGACCACACACCTAATTTAATTGTGGTGAAGTAGGCCATGTGTCATGATTTTGTATCAAACCACGTGCACTCTTTGGGTATTTCTATGGTATAGAGCATGACACAAAGGATTGCCCAAATTTGTTGGAAAAATGGGAAGAGAAGTGTTGGGTTTTATATTCTTTGTAGTGAAAGTCTAGTCGAGGTGGATTGACTGATAGTGAAAGTTGAAGGTCAAGGTGGTTCCATTGGGTAAAGTCGAAGTCAAAGAAATTGACAACAAGTTGAAGAGGTCAACCGACAAGAGGCCGATAGGCGGGTGCGTGGCAACCGATTGAACACTAAATGGAGGTCGACTTGTAATCGACTGGTAAACCAACTTAGAGTCGACTATACAAGAATCTCGAGATTCACGATATTTGTATCCAATGATTTGTGAGGATCTGTAACCATTTTTGGACACCTTTATTTAGGGTTTTCCTACTACAAATCCTATAAATAAGGCGTGTTGTAATGTTGTAAGAAAAAAAAAATTAGAGAAATCGGTTTAGAGGATGTTGGTCATGTAGATGTAAGTTGAATTAGCTACAAGGTTTTTCTTGGGTAATGCAAGAAGGTATGATGTCGATTGTGTCTTAGGTGCAGACTAAGGTTAGGCATGTAACCTTTTATTCTAGAGGAATAAGACAACAAGAGAGCAAAATGCTCAAGGAATGTTGGTTTTCTCGTTTGGGTTTTCAGGGTAAAATATTTGTGTACTGTGTGTTTTCTTTGTCATTTACTTTCTTGATTAAATCTTCTTCCTCTCTTCTGCTAGGTTTAGTGTGGAAGTGTTCCTCATTTTCTAACAAGAATAAGGGGCATTGCAATATGGTTACTGTGAAGCCACATAGAGATGAAAAGCCAAAAGGAGCTGATGTATTGGTGATAACCCAAGGAGGAATTTGGATGGGAATGGACTTGGAATGAGAAGAAAGTTTCGGCCAGAATATATAAGGGAAGATAAAGCACCTCCTAAATTTGACATCGCGCAACAAAATAAATTCTCACGTGAAGCCAAAAATGCATTGGAGGATGACAATGCACGCGAAGAAGTGAGGCTCACAATGTAGAGGGCACTAGAGGAAGCTTGGGTGCGTGAATAATTGCAGTGCACGATGCAAAGGGCATTGGAAGAATCACACATGCGTGATGAAATGAAACATGTAGCACAATAGGAAATGGAAGAGGAACACATGTGTGAAGAGCTACGATGCATTGGGTGAGAGGAAATGCAACACAACACTTACCGCGAGGCTGAATCAAAAAATCAAGTAAGTGATTTCTTGTGTTGCTGCCTTAAAATGTTAAGTGATCCTAACATTGCAAAGAAATTAAGCCACATGTTAACAAGATGTATGGGGGAAGAAGAAACTATTGTGGATATTTATGCCCTACTACTAGAATGAGATGTGTGCCAAGTGAGAAGACAAAAACACACGAGAAGAGAATTTAAGATTATAGCTACACTCAGAAACTATGATATGGACAAGTCATGTTGGAACTTGGATTCGACGTGAACATAATTCCAAAGAAATCATTGTAGTTGATGGATAAACCGGACTTGGTATGGTCCCCTTTTCAACTTAGGCTAGACAACAAATACATAATCTATCCCATTGGCAGGTTGGAGAAAGTGGAAGTGAACATTGAAGGGGTCAAGAAAAAAGTGGGTTTTTAGGTGATTGAGATCATGAATGATTCAAACCCCTACTCATATCTACTTGGAATTGAATGGGAATTTGATAATAATGCAATGTTTAAATCGAAGAAGCAACATATGTCCTTTGAAACAAACACCTTGCATGTTATTGCATCGTTGAATCCAAATGAGGGGGACATATGTAATGAGATTGTGAATGAGAATGTGTAGAGATCCATCATTGAGAGCATATATAATATCACAGGGCATAGGGAGGATTATGCCAACCCAAAAACTGACAGGGAACTAAGCTAGAGAAGTGTTTGCTCCTACAACACAGATTTGAAGGATGATATAGACATATTGAAGAATAATCTATACGAGGTTTCAACTAGGAGATGCACACGAATTATAAAGGTAGTGCATTGGATTGGATCAAAGTTATGTGATGTGCCAAGGTTTGATGGTACAAGCCCAATTGACACATTTATGGCATAGATGGAAGAGTTGGTCTCAGAGACCTAAAGGATTCAAACTGTAGGTGTGGTCATTAAAGGAACACCTATGCGCTGGTGGGCGATGCATCACACAAATATACATGAATGGGAACATGTGGTAGGATATATAAAAGTCAGGTCCCAACCCATGTCCGACTTTGAACTGCTTAACTGACATGAGGGAATTTAATATCCTTAGGAGCATATTTTATTTTGTGAAAGGCATTGTACAACCAAGAACATTCCTAGCACACAATAGGTCCATAGGTTTTTCCATACCATGGATATGGTACCTATAAGCTGGTACATCCAGGAGGAAACAACAAGACAAACATGAGACTTGAGAAAAATAAGCAAGAAGTTTTGCGCGAAATTCAATTTCACAGCAGGAACCCCAGTTCAGAGGGAAGCAATCTTAATAATTAAGGATTACATATTCCATTAGCAGCCTAAAGACACCATGTCGAAAGCCATATGTGCCTACCACAAGTCGATGGAAAAACTGAAACAAGACATATACTACTAGAATATTAATAGTGACAATATGGAGAAAGAAGACCCCAGGGGATTACATATCAATGAAATCAAGGGTGAGTGCACAGTTCAAGGCAAGGCCTCTAATAGCATTGTGTCAAACTATGGACACACATTAAATACCAAGAACCATAATATATGCATGGAAGAAGCATCGAAGATGGCCATAGTTGGTGACTACTAGGACCAAGAAATAATAATTCAAGTGGTAGAGTTGTTGAAAGAGTATGAAGACCTCTTTCCAAGGATCTTCTCAGAGATGAAGGGGATTGTGGGATCCCTTAGCACCATGGAGATCTAGTTAAATATCAACGCTAAACCAGTAAAGAGGAGACCCTATCTTCTAAACACAAAGTAGACGGAGAATGTGCGCAAAGAATTGGATCGAATGTTTGAAGCATGGATCATTGTCCCTATGGAGGAGTCAGATTGGATTATCTCGATGGTGGTGCAACCAAAGAATATAGGTGACATAAGAATTTGCATCGACCTATGTAGCTTAAATGTGGCTTGTGTGCATGATCCATTCCCAACACTATTTACAAATGAGGTGTTGGAAAATGTGTGTGGACGTGAGGCTTACTCATTCACATATGGCTTCTTAGAATATCACTAGGTGCAAATCACAGACAAATATCAAGACAAGACAAAATTTGTGATAGAATGGGGCTCATTTTCTTAAATGGTAATTCCTTTTAGGTTGAAGAATGCACATGCAATATATTCCATAATTGCTTTATGAAAGCAACACAATATTTGGGAAAGTCATTGGAAAATTTTCAACACTGGCAGTGCCATCTCATGCCATGACCACCAAAGGAAAGAGATTTTGTTGGGGTAAGCCACAACAACAAGTATTTGGAGACCTAAATAAGAATATAAATGATGCTCTTGTCCTAGCTATGCCTAATTTACAATGACCATTTGAGTTAGAGACATATGCTAGTGAGTTTGCATTAGGGGCAGTGCTCATGCAAGATTGAATACTAGTGTGTTACCATTTAGAGTTGTTTCATGGAGAAGTACTTGAATACCCCATGTATGATAAGGATATTTTTTCTATTATGCAAGTGGCAAAGAAGTGGAAGACCTATCTCTTGGGAAAAGAGACCATCATACACACTGATCATTAGGCCCTTTAGTACTTGGAAATCCAGAGAAGGATGCAACGTGTGAGGCATTACAGGTGGTTGGGATTCTTGGAACAATCCCACCTATTGATCAAGTACAAGAAAGGAGACACAAACAATTTAGAAAACATCCTCTCTTTCCCACTATTGAAAAATATTGCAGAAATTGGTGTCATAATGCAACTTGAGCCCCCCACTCGTGAAATTTTGAGTGAAGACTATGAGGGAGATGAAGATTTCAAAAGAGTATGCATGAATCTAAAGGAGGTATCAATCACTACAATGGAAGGAAATGAATATCACCTCCAAGATGGGATGTTATACAAGTTGGACAAGTTGTACATACCATAGGATAAAAGGATTCCATTGATGAGAGAAGCTCACAATTTCATAATTTTTGGACATTTTGGTGTGACAAAGAAAGTGGAAAATTTGTAGTATGTGTACTCGCCAAAGATGTAGGTGAAGGTGGTGAAATTTGTTAGGATGTGTTCTTTGTAGCATCAACAAGCCAAGTAACTGAAATATTGGGCCATACATGCCACTGCCAATACTAAGAAGACCTTGGAATAACATCTCCATGGACATTGTTGGAAGTTTTCCCATGTCTTGTAGGGACGATGACTATTTGTTTGTCATTGCAGACCACTTTAGTAAGATGTGTTGGTTGTGGAGCCTGATTATCTTCCTGATTCAGAGGTCTTGTTTCAGCCACATTTGGACCCCATTACTTGACGGGGGGGTGTTAGTTAACTTCTTGCAGGGCTAATCTAGGTTTCGATCTCAAGTAGGTTTCCAACAAAACCCTCAAAACTATCAACTCTCTTGGTAAACCAGAAGGCAACATTGTGCATAGGGTGCACAACACAGTCTCACCCAAGATAGATTTTATGGGGGATTGCAATACTCAGGTGTTTGCAGTCTAGGAATGATTGGGGATTGTGGTTGGGTTCTTTCTTCCTTATACATTATACTTGTTAATTATACTTCTATGATTCATTCATTGTTATACCTATGCATGCATGCCAATATAGATACTTTAACCATTCATTCTTAAGATAATGATCAACAGAAAAGTAAATCATTCATTAACAATCACACATAACACAAGGTTTACCATGGTTCACCCCCTCTTGGGGTTACGTCCACAAAGATCTAGCTTCTCTGCTCTTCTATTTATTCTTTTGCAAAATCTTACACTGTGTGCATTATATCTTCAGTAATACACTCAAAATGAGGGTAGGAACCATTTGTGAGGATGACTAGATCACACCAAGCTCCTCAACATGTAACCTAACCCTCAAGAAAAAATTATTCGACCCTTCCAAAAAGCTTATTAAAATTAGTAGCTTCCCAACCAATTAACTCTCAATAATTAACTGACATCTCCCCTACCCTAGACCTCCTAGGTCCTTATTTATACTACTTTATAGGCTTATAGCCATTACAATATTTTTCAAAAACCCTAACCTTATCATAGTTAGGCTTGTCTACCTGCACGCCACATTGCTTTTCCTCCTGCATGATACTTTTACTTCTTTTTATGCATGCTTCTTTCTTGCCACCTGTTGCGCACGCTCTAAAATTAGGTCTTTCTTTCCAAAAATAGGTCTTTCCCCAAAACAAATCTTTCTCCAAAAATAGGCTTGCACAACAGGTGCAGTAATCTGGTGTCCAATCCTCGCTAAGAGTCCTCATTCCACTTAAATTTGGTGTCCTTCTTTAATAGTTTTTCCATTGGTGCAGTAATATGTGCATACCCCTTTATAAATTTCCTGTAATAGCCTATATGTCCCAATGTTTCTATTAACTGGCGCATTAACTTTGGTGGTGGTAAATTCATAATGACTGCAATCTTATTAGGGTCAACTAGTAAACCTTGTTTACACACTATGTGTCCCAACAATATCCCAAAAGTTGTACTGAAAATTTATTTCTTGATGTTTAATGATATCTGACATTGCCTGCATATTTCCAACATCATTCTTAACATTTCTACATGGTCCTTCAAAAGAATATACACAGTCCAATCATCCAGATATACTTCTAGAAACCGATGTATGAATTCCTTAAAAGAAACTATGACTACCCTTGAAAATATTTCTGGTGCATTCTTCATTTCAAATGGAATGACTGTATATTGGTAGGATCCCCATTCTATAGAAAAAGAGTCTTATACTTGTCCTCTGGAGCTATTTTAATCTAATGGTATCCTGAGAATCCATCTGTGAATGAATATGCTTCATGACCTCCCATATTCTCTAAGACCTCATCTGTAAAAGGGGTATGGAAAGGGTTATGTAAGCAAGCATCATTGAGTTTCTACAAGTCTACACAAATCCTTATCCCCCCTTGCTTCTTCTCCTGGACTACCATGGGACTAATCCATTCATATTCCTCTACTAGTTCTATAATACCAACTTCCAACATCCGGTCAATTTTTTCTTTCACTTTCTGCTTATACAGTGGATTCATTCTGTAAGGTCTCTATATGACATGTCTAGCCTCAGGTTTGAGGGGTATCTTCATGTCACCTAGCTCCCCTGCTATGCCTTTCATCTCTATAAAGTTTGTTGGAAATAGGTCACTATATTCGTGCAGTAACTTTGTTATTCTTTCTAATGTTTGCTCATCCCAATAGTCTCCAATACTTGCCATTTTAGGATTTCCATTCGTCCCAATGTTGACTTTATTAACTTTGATTGGTGCAACAAATTCCTCTGACTCTAGAGATGGACCTTCCACCTCTCTCTCTCCTCCAATCTTTGTAATCTAAATGTTGCATGAATGATCTTCATTTGGCGCTTCTTCTTTGACATGATAACATGAGAGTAACTCTTTGACTGTCTATCTGTTCTGTTGTTGATATTCTGTCATTATTTCAACCTTTGGTTCATAAAAAAATATCACTGCACATATTAGCTTCAACGCTGAATCATTGTTGGGGTTCTCATGTTTGAATGAGAAGGTTACTACAAAATTCTACTGTAATCTTGTCCATTCTGTAGTGCCTCTGCACATCTCCCGATCTATATATCAGTTCCTCGGGATCCCTTCCAATGTATGAATAAAGTAACGAGGCCATTCCTTTGGTGGTGTCATCCTCCATTGTGTTCTGCACTTCTCCAAGTATTCAACTGGTGTTCCTTACCCATCATACTTCTACACTGTATTTCTCCCCTATTCTGCACCAAATCTAATGTGTAGTAGTCATTTACACTGATACCAATCCTGAATTGTTTCTTTGTGTGCACCCCACCATCTTGTAGGTGTTTCCTTGAGTGAAATATCTAGGGCTAAGAGCCTCTAATTTTTTAACACTTCCTCTTCATATTTTGTCAAGAATTCCTCTAAGTCGTTTAGCCCATGAAAACTGGGAGGTTCACTTATCTCTGTACCAAACCCATCTCACTGTGCAGTCTATTCTTGCGCACCTCCTTGTGGAAACTTCATGTAATCATTGTTGCCAATTCTCCAAACCTGTGTCTGAGTCGGAAGCACATGTTGTAATGCTTCTCCAATAGAGTACCCCATCTACAGTTGGGTTGACATAATCCTCATCTCACATGATGGTTCTGTACAACTGTTTTATTTCTTCCAGATCCAAACAAGTCACCTCTAGAAACCTTTCTCCTTCTGAAGGATCCAATGGTGCAATGACTCTATATTCTCATGATTCAAAATTCATTTTTCTTGTCTTCAAGTTGATTATATCATGGTTCTCAAATTCCCAATTCAATCCAAGTAATGTTGGGTAAGGTGTTGTGCCATCTACTATCTCTATCACTTCAAAATATGCCATAGTGCGTACTCCATCCAAATATACTGTCACACCTTTAAGCCTTCCAATTGGTAACACTCTATGTTGATTTACTAGTTTCAAATGGACATGTGAATATCCTAATGTGGGTTCTCCCATACACTGCCATGTATTCTTAGGTAAGACATTTACTTCAGAGTCTAAATATAGTATAATATCTCCCATGTTGAAATCCCCAATGTTAGCATTCAGTCTGAATTCTCTACTTGTCCTTCTTCTTGTATGGAGATGATTGATTGTTTTCTTCTCTAAATTCCCTTCTACCTATGTGTTGAATCTTTATAACAGATTTTTTAAGACCTTAACAGATGATGGATCATTTAATAAATTAACACATGATTGCAGAAAAGTATTTATGGTAATTACTTTCTCTAAAGGTTGTCCTTAACTGGTATGGTCCATTAAGGATGGCATCTCATACATTGGTGGGTTCTGAGTTTGTTACATGACTGATGTAGACACAAAATTTTGCTTGAGAAACTCCTATCTGGCCTCCTTAAATGTTTCCTTGTATTTCTGTGCATCAAACTTATTTTGCGGCTCAGTGTTCTTCTTAACCCATTGGTTTTGAGTTGGATCTTGTTTTGCTACATCAAATCCTGTCTTGGCTCCTCCTCGAGTGACTATATTGATGTTTCTCCCATCATCTCTGGCTTTTGTAGAAATCCACTGGAAATCCTAGTTGTTCTGGTTCCTTTTTTCCTGGATCTTTCCCAAGAGTGTTGGGTAGTCTTCTATGTCATGGTCTGTTGTGCGACAGTACATACATGTCACCGGTGGAAGTGGAAAATCCCTTGCATAATGTCCTAGTTTTTGGCAGTTTTGGCACACTACTGGTCCTATGTCTCATCCAAATCCTCCTCTACCTCATCCTCGACCTCTGTATCCACCTCGATCTCCTCGTGCTGCACTGTATTGGGGTACCTAGTTATATTGTGGTTGCACATTATTGTATTTTGGCTATGCATTGTTGTATGGTGGTGGTACCTAGATGAACTGAGGTGCATCTTGTTCTGTCATCATTTTTTCTTGCACCCTATAATTTTATGAAGTTCTTTCTCTCATTAGCTCCATCGTTCTACAATCCTTAGCATCATGACCCACTGTTTTGCAAAAGTTTCAATATGAACTTTGTGGTACTGTCTTATACTTCTGCATCATTGGACAATGATATGGATCATGCCCATGCATTTTACAAATATCTCACCATGGTCCTCCTATTGGCAAGGGGTTTGGCACCCATGTTGCCATATACTGAGCAAAATTTGGACATTTGTTCTTATGGCATCCTTTGTCCTGCATAGCGTACACCACACAACTTCTCTTTTCTCTTTTCCCTTATTCTAGTTAAGTTGAAATGTTAGATTCTTCAAATCCACCTTCATCTCCTCTATTGCTAGATCTATCTGCTAATACTAGTTCTTTTCCATTTGCAGGGATACCTTCAGAGCCTCTGCCTGAGTTTGGAACTTCTTATGTCTTAAAAGATACTTCAAGTGTGGTAACAATGAGTTCACAAATAATTTCCTATGTTGCATGTCAGTAATTGCATATTTCAACTTACCTTTTAGACGCTTGAATCTCTGATCAATATCCCAAACAGACTCACCTGGTTTCTTCCCGATTTCAATCATTTCATTCATGTATTGGTCTTTTGAGCTTGGCTTCTGAAATTCAGTTACTAGTAGTTTTTTCACATCTACAATAGTATTTGGTACTCCCTGTGGACTATTTACATCCAGGCTCATGTACTAGTACATTGAGCAATCTCTTAGTGTGATAACTAACTGCACCAGATTTGTATCCTCATCTGTGATATGATTTGATTCCTAGATCTTCTCACAAATGAATAAGTTCTTTGCAAGGTCCTCTGATTCCTCTCCCCGAAATTCTAGTAATTTGATCATGGGATCATGTCTTGTCATTTTGAACTATGTTGAACTACTGCCTCCACGCGGTGTAGATAATTAACTATTACTTCCTGAAATTTATCCACCAGTTGATTTTCCTTGATTGAATCCTTGTCCTGTTGCTTTATTCCACTAAAATTCGGTTGTCTAAATGTTGGTGTTCTTTATGGTGTATTAGTTGCACATAGGGTTGTAGGTTCTACATTGAAGGTGATCTGGATTGGAGTTTTGCTTTCTGTTCCTCATCCTGGACCTCATTTTTTCCTTTTGAATGTTGCATGCAATATTTCCTCAATATTCTCCACAACCAAAAAATCCTCTACCTCTTCTTCATCACTCATCAATCCCTCTCTATTGGCTATGGCTCTCTTATTGTTATTCATTTTATATTGGTAAGGTATTTCGCTGTGCGTCTTTCCAACCTTTACCATTATCTGCTTTATCTGGTCCTATTCCATCATGATTGGGTACATGGCCTACTTCTTCTACCCCTTATTCATCTCCTTGTACATATCTCAACGTCATGTCAGTGCTTCCCCCCTCCCCCCATGCACGCAGAGAAGTTTAGTTGTCTGATTCCATGGTGATCACACCGTTGTCATACAATAAAATATTGATTGAAGTATACAAAGATATGATGTACCTACCTCTAGGTCCCTTTAGAAAATACTTCTTTGTTGTGGTGTAAGGCTTTGCAGTATCTACTGCAAATTCGTGATAAACCCTGCAACAATACTGTCTAACCAGAAATCTACTGCATGCACGAATTTTTTATAACTTGTTGTAACTGTGCAATCTCCATAGGATTCCACTCTAGCTGTCTGATCTGATTTGTAGGGTGGTTTTCCTTTAACCTTAATGCCCACTCCTGTAACAGATGTGGGAAATCACAAAAAAATACCTCATGTAAATCGCTAAACACGTATTTGTCGAGATATTTGTGGGGTGTTAATTAATGTTTTTTCTATCCTTCCGCGCAAACTCAAGTTCCTTTGTTTTCAACCATCTTTCAATATGTGCCTTCATTGGATTCCATAGCCTGAACATTCCCTTCTATACTTTCATCCTGCGTGCGTTTCTTCCATAGATCATGTCCACTCAATCCTGTGCAGTTCCAGTAGACAACAGAACCATTTGTTGGTTAATTTCTTTTTGGGTTGACCCAGGTTCTGATCTCAAACAAGTTTCCAACAAAACCCTCAAAACTATCAACCTTCCTGGTAAAACATAAGGAAACGTTGTGCACAGGGTCCACAAAACAGTCTCACCTGAGATATATTTTATGGGGGAATGCAATGCCCATGTGTTTGCAGTCTAGGAATGAGTGGGGATTATGGTTGGGTTCTTTCTTCCTTAGGCATTATCCTTGTTAATTATTCATCTACTTCTATGATTCATTCATCGTTATACCTATGAATGCATGCCGATATAGATACTTTAACCATTCATTCTTAAGATAATGATCAATAGAAAAGTAAAACATTCATTAACAATCACACAGAACACAAGGTTTACCGTGGTTCACCCCCTCCCAGGGCTATGTCCACAAAGATCTGTCTTCTCTGATCTTTTATTTATTTTGCTACAAAATCTTGTGCTATGCGCATTACATCTTCAGTAATACAATAAAAATGAGGATAGAGACCCTTTGTGAGGTTGAATAGATCACACCAGGCTCCTCATCCTGTGATCTAACCCTTAAGAAAAACTTATTTGACCCTTCCACAAACATTATTACAATCAATATCTTCCCAACCAATTAACTCTCAATAATTAAGTAACATCTCCCCTACCCTAGACCTCCTAGGTCCTTATTTATACTACATTATAGGCTTATAGTCGTTACAATATTTGTCAAAAACCCTAACCCTATCATAGTTAGGATTATCTACCTGCACGCCACATTGCTTTTCCTCCTGCATGTTGGTTTTCCTTCTTTGTCTGCATGCTGCTTTCTTACCACTTGTTGCATGTTCTCCAAAATTAGGTTGTTCTTTCCAATAATAGGTCTTTCCCCAAAAAAAATCTTTCTCCAAAAATAAGCCTACGCCCAAAATAGACTTTCTTCCCAAAATAGGTCTGTGCCCAATAGGGGGGTGTGGGGTGGATTTCCCCATCACTTCTCTCACCAGAGGGGTCTGGGGAGGGAGAAATTTCAGATCACCCCCCTGGTAGGGGATTAAGGGGAAGTTCCCCCAGAGTGAAATTTTGGGAAAAAATGCCTTGTAAAATATTGTAATTTCGTATTCAATCTAGACCATTCATTATAAGGTCACAGATTTGACGATAGAAGTTATGTTAGGGATTTTTTCCCTAGAAGGAAACCCTATTTTATATATGAGGGATCTGTATTGTAGTTGTGTGAGTGAGTGAGCGAGTGAGTATTGTATTCTGAGAGAGGATTTTGTGAGAGAAAGAAGAGGGAGTTACAATGGGTATGTTGTAGGTTGTATCCCTTGATTTGCTGGATAATAATAAAGGAAGGGCCTGGAAATTTCTCAGGTGGAAGTAGACCACACCGGGTGAAACACATATATCTGTGTCTCTATTGTATTGTGTATCTTCTCTATTTTATTTTTTCATTTGTTTTATTTTATTTCTCTGCGATCCTGTTTTTCTAACAACTGGTATCAGAGCGAAAGGTAACTCGCAGGAAAAGAGGGTTCTTGGTTCGAGTGGGAGAAATGGCGGAAGATGGAAAGTTTAAGGTTGAGAAATTTAATAGACAAAACTATCAGTTATGGAAGATGCATATGGAAGATTATTTATATCAGAAGTATCTTTACCCAATGTTGGGCAGAAAAGAAAAACAACCAACGAGTATGAAGAATGAAGAATGGGAGATTCAATATGGAAAGTTTAAGGTTGAGAAATTTAATAGACAAAACTATCAGTTATGGAAGATGCATATGGAATATTATTTATATCATAAGTATCTTTACCTAACATTGGGTAGAAAAGAAAAACAACCAACGAGTATGAAGGATGAAGAATGGGAGATTCTTGACAGAAAGTCATTGGGAATGATACGGCTGTGCCTCACAATCTCACTGGATTCCAATATTTTGAAATAAAATACAATAGAGGATCTGATGAACACATTGTATAAACTATATGAAAAGACCTCGGCTTCCAACGAGGTATTTCTAATGAAAATATTATTTAATATGAAGATGTCAAAAGATGAGTCTGTTGCCAATCATTTAAATGAATTCATTACGGTTACTATTCAACTAAGTTCTGTAAAAGTGGACTTTGATGATGAGGTTATGGCTCTTCTAATATTGTGCTCATTTCCAGAAAGATGGAACGGATTGGTCATGGTTGTAAGTAACGTTGTCTATGGTTCAAACACTCTGAAATTTGAAGATGTTGTTGGTGTTATCCTTAGTGAGGAAATGCGACTAAAAATCACATGTGAGACATCAGGTAATGCATTGACCATGGAGAACAGGGGAAGACTAAGGGAAAGAGGAAAGAGTCTAAGAAATYGTGGGAAGTATAGGAAGGGAAGATCCAAATCCATACTAGGAAAGATAAAGTGCTGGAATTGTGGGAAGAAAGCACATCTGAAGAAAGACTGCAAAGCTCCAAAGAAACAAAGAGATGGACAACAAGAGGAAAATCAAGAAGAAAATGTAGCATGTGATGTGTTACAATATGATTTGATTCTTTCTTTAGATAATATGGTTGAGTCTTGGGTAGTAGATTCAGGGGATTCATTTCATGCCACACCCCATAGGAAATATTTTTAAAATTATGTTCAAGGAGATTTTGGACATGTTTATTTGGGTGATGACGAACCATGTCAAATTGTTGGAATGGGTAAGGTACAAATAAAATAAAATAATGGAAACCAATGGTTACTGAAAGAGGTGAGACATATACCAGATCTGAGAATAAATCTGATTTCAATAGGAAAGTTGGAAAGTGAAAGTTGTATATCTACATTTACAGATAAGGCGTGGAAGGTCACTAAAAGATCATCGATATTGAAAAAAAGAGAGAAGGTAGGTACGTTGTATTTATGTATTGGTAATGTTGAATCTTCTATCTCTTTAGATTTTACAGGAGTGGATACAACATTGTGGCATCATAGGCTTAGACACATGAGTGAGAAGGGGATGTAGATACTTCACAAAAGGAATTTGTTTCCAAATCTTAAACAAGTTGATTTGGATTTATATGAACACTGTGTTTATGGAAAACAAAAGAGAGTCAGATTTCTCAGGGTTGGACATGAAAAGAAGAGTGAAAATTTAGATCTTGTGCATATAGATGTATGGGGACCAACTTAGGTATCATTGTTGGATTACTAAGAGGGGGGGTGAATCAATAATAGAACAATTTAACCCTTTTTAACCACAAAATGCAAGTGTTATATCAATGTATCATTATCATCTAAAATTTGCAGAGTAAATAAACAATGAAAAAATGAGCAATCATACACATACACAATACACCAATGTTTTTACGTGGAAACCCAAAGAGGGAGAAAACCACAAAATGATTTTTCTTATATGTCTTTAAGAATTACAATCATTGGGAGTACCAACTTCCTTTGTTTTCCAACTGCAGCTAGAAGGAGGCTCCAACCCCTTAGCTTCTTAGGGTACAACCTGAGGGAAGCTATAACTCACCAATTCTCTGGCTACAACCAGAAGGAGGATACAACCCCCTATGTTCTCCGACTAGAACCGGAAGGTGGCTACAACCACCTATCCTTGCCCCATCCAACCACCTTGAAATATAAGTAGAATGATGGAACCACTGCCACACTATCACTGTGAAATATACTATTGTAAACCTGTACCAATCAACCCACACCAAACAACCTATACCAATAACCTGTGCCAACATGTACCATAAAAAAATACATGAACCATGCACCAAACCTATACAAATAACCTGTCAAAATAACCTGTCCAAACAACCTATCCCAACAACCTATCTCATCAATATTATCAACCAAATCAGATATACTCACCAAGATCAATCACCATTACAACTCTCAACCATATTCACAATATCACCAAGATGTGCATTAACCAAGCATAATACACCAACTCATAATCATCACCAAGATCAATGTGTTCTTCTAATAATATACCAAGACAAGTATGCTACATCATCCATAAACCATGTGTCAACAATACTACTAACAATTTCCTTCAACCATGTACCAAGTATGTATCGATCATGCATCAACTACTCATCAACTATGACTCATCAATATGCACCAACATCATCAACTATACACCTCATGCATGTGCCAACTCATCAACTACTTGTCTCAACCATGTACCCAACATGTACCTCAACCAAAATCCCTCATCAATTTCATCATCCAAATCTGATTTGTAACTCTGTAACAGACCTGGTGTATATGATCACATACCTTCAAACCTACCTTAACTTTAATAACAAGAGACTAGCATTTTCATCAAACTTTACTTTAGTCTCACGTGACTAATTTTGGATTAGTCAACAACCCTAACTTGAAATAATCATAACTATGTACCTGTAATGAATAAAGATATGAAAATAGTACATGATTTTCTTCAGTGTCTTTCATGCAATTCCTCGAGGTTTCACTACTTGGAAACTCTCAGAAAAGGAGTTATAGCAAAAATGGAATACCTTGTTGAATTTTGGATTATTCTAGAGAGAGAACTTGTAGAGCGTGACCCACACAGAATATTTTTTGTATGGATCTTAAAAAGGTACACATAATACTATAGATTGTACTCTAACCAATACATTCAGTCTTACTGAATTTGGATCTGTTATGAATAAGTTATGAGGTTTTTACCCGAAACCCCTGTTTTAGACTAGTTTCAGGACTAACCACAAACCCTATTTTCCACGGAGTGTAACTCCAAAAATACAATGACCCACAAGATGAAATTTTTATCAAAGCTACTTGGATATGTTTCCTCAAATCCTTCCATATTTCATGGTCTGAATCATTCTAGAAATTTTTTCATCGTGAAAATAGTGAGATGACTTGTAAATAACATACCTTAGAAAGCATCATCAAAAGAATTTATCCTCCCTTGAATTTCGACGTTCTTTACTTCACCTTCCCTCTGAAATTCTCCTTAGATATCCTTCGGTTATCTCAATCACTTGTAGATATTCAATATGCTCAAGTGTGATTAAAATTAGAGACCCTTGCATCTTATTTATACTTTTATGTAGCTTCCTCAAGGGGTTACCTTCTAACCATCTTAAACCACTTTCCTTATTTTAGGGTTAACCCACTTCTAAGCACTTGTCACTTAGTAATTTCTCCATTAACTTTATTATTTAAACAATTTATTTTGTATCCACTTTGACTTATATTACACTCATCACTTCACTTTATTATTTAAATAATTTCTTCTTTGCAACCACTTTGGCTACTTTGACCTTTTTGGGCTTCTAGATGACTCATGAGGGTTCTCCAACTTCACATGACCATAACTCTCTAACCGTGAGGAGTTATGTGACGTTCCACATACCACCGGAAATGACATGACATGTACTAACAATATAGAATAGTATTACCATCAAATATATTAAAACTCATACCATTATACACCAAACAAACTTGGGTCCATTACCCAAACCTTTGTGCTACCAAAATTCGCTACCAGACTTTCTTCAAGGGTTGGCATCAATGAAAACCAACCCAAATAATCAACAATATCCCCCTTTTTCATTGATGGCAACACTCTGATGCAATACTAAAGTCATATCACTCATGCTCCCCCTGGAACCATGCCTCTGTGATCTGTCTTCAAGCATTTGTATCCTGCATCTGATAAATCTCTCCCCCTTTGTCATCAATGACAAAGGTATCTTCCCATCAGAGGTTGCTCCCCCTGGCTGAAATCTTCCTGAAACTGATCTCCCAACCTGAACTACCCTCTTTATGGTGCTTCCTCATGTAAATCTAAGGCATACAATATAAGCATTCAAAATCATTCATTTTGGAGTAGAAATTACTCCGAGTATTTGGCGAAGATACTCAAAGGATTCCCATGGAAGCAGTTTTGTAAAGATGTCTTCCACTTGTTATTTTGTGTCCACATATTCAACTCTGATGTTCTTCTCTACAAACTATTCCCATAGAAAGCGATACTTGATTGGAATGTGCTTCTTCTTGGAGTGCATCACTGGGTTATTTGAGATACTGATGGCGCTTATATTATCACAATAGATTGGAATGGGCTCATCATACTCAACCTATATATCTGTCAGAGTTTTTTTCATCCATAGAACCTGTGTACAACATCCTTTTGCTGCAATATATATGATGTTGTAGATAAAGATACTGATGATTGTTTATTGCTTAGCCAAGATACTAAACACTCACCCAAGTATAATGTTGCTCCACTGGTGCTTCGTCGGTCATCAATGCAACCTTCTCAATATGAATCTGTGTAGGAAATAAGTGATAGATCCTTTCATTTTGGATACCATAATCCAAAATCTTATGTTCCTTTGAGATATCTAAAAATCCTCTTCACTAATAAGACATGTGATTCCTTTGGTGCTGCTTGAAATCGTGCCACCTATCCAACTTCCTGCATTACATTTGGTCTAGATGTTGTCACATATAGTAAGCTCCCAATCATTGACCTATATTTCCTCTGGTCTGTAGACATTGAATCATCATCTTTGCTCAAATTGCAATTGGTTTGCATAGGAGTGGTAACTCGTTTGCAATCTTACATTCCGAACCTCTTTAGCGTTTCTATGATATACTTAGCTTGGGAAATAAAAATTCCTCGGTTTCTTTGACATATCTAAAGACCCAGAAAAAAGGATATTTATCCAAGTAATGACATTTCAAATTCATTATGCATATCCTTTGCAAATTTCTGGATTAACCTATCATCATTACTTCCAAAAATAATATCATCAACATAAACTTCAATTAATAAAATACCATCTTGAGTTAACTTGATGTAGAGGTTGTTGTCTGCACTTCCTTTTCTGAACCCTTCCTATTGTAGATATTTATCCAGTCTAGAGTACCATGCTCTAAGAGCCTATTTTAAACCATACAAGGTCTTCTTTAATTTACACACACAATTTGCCTTCTCTGGCAATTGAAATCCTTCTGGTTGTTCAATGTAGACTTCTTCTTCAAGTTCCCCATCTAGAAATATGATTCCACATCCATCTAATACAATTTAATATTCTTGGAGCATGCATAAGCTAAAAGAAATCGGATTGCTTCCATTCTGGCAACTGGGGAAAATGTCTCTTCAAAGTCGATTCCTTCAATCTGTGCATATCATTTACATACCAATCTAGCTTTGTTCCTTGTAACATGTCCATCTTTATTCAATTTATTTCTGAAAACCTACTTTGTGCCAATCACATTCTTATTCTTTGGTATTGGAACAAATTCCCAAGTGTCATTCTTTTCTATTTCCAATTCTTCATCCATGGCCTTATTCTAGAATTTATTCTTGTTGGCTTCTTAAAAAATGTTTGGTTCAAATGTAGATAAGAGTGCTAGGTGCATTTGTTCTAGTGAACGGATTTTTCTTTAATCTCAACTCTTGCATTCTTATTTTCGATAATCTGATATGAAGGATGATTCTTTTGTACTCATTTGCTAGGTGTCTTTGGAGGCACTTGCTGAACTTGCTCTTCTACTTCTGTTTGATCTTCTTCATCTTCATCTTCTACTTCTTCTTTATCTTTTTAATGAATATCATTTGTAAACTACCTTAGGGAGAAAATGATCACTCGGGAGTCTTTTCAGCTTCTCTTTGTAATGCTCACATGTTCATTTTTTAAAATACCAGAAAAATTTGAAATGTGAGATAAAAAATGGAAGGAAAAGGAAATGAATAGTTACTACAACTTAAGATTCTTTCTCTTGTCTCATAAAAGAGAACTCATAGGATGTAATAAGGGCTTTTTCCCTTCATAAACAAAATATGGTACTATTACTTCTGAGGGAATAAAGAGCAAGAGGCATTTACAAAATATGCGACTTTGATGAATGTATATGAGACTATTATTTGTGCATTTGTCTTTTTCCCGAGTAGCATAGAATTATGTTGTATGAACTATTTCTTCACTTTGTTCTATCTTCTCATGTTGTCATATTTTTCCTTATGAGTACAGAAATAATGTTATGAATGCATTATACAACTAATTTTTTAAGTATTTGTAGCATTTTTGTTTTCACTTATCATTATCATATACAAATTATTTCTGGGTTTGATGATATTATCTCTGACTGTACTCGTTCTTTTAGCTTTGCTCCCATGATAGGTTAGAAGTAGTTAGGATTAGATTAGTTTTCTTTCAGTTAGATTAGTATTAGGATTAATTGGGGGTAAAATCACAAAGTTGGGTAACACTTTTGTGAGAATCGGGTTTCCAAAATTCCTACTAACATTGTTTCAGTCGAACTATTGGACGCCAAATCAAGCGATACTAGGACAATGGCCTCGACTATCGTGTACCATCTTAGCCGGATGTTTTTTTTCTGGTAAATATTTTCGGCCGAAAGTTGTTTCGGTCGAAAGAACCTTTCGGCCAAAAAATCGTTTATATATTACCCGCACATTGCTCACCTCATAATTTTCCCGAACTTGTGATGTTGATAGTTGATAGTTGCAGGTGGACGTTGGTGTTGGCAGACATAGCTGCGGGCAGACATTGGTGGTTTTTGTTGGCATTTGTAGCTATGAGCGGTTCTTGTTGGTCCAGGTATGTTGTTCAGTTTGTTTTACTATTTTGTTTTAGTGTTAGTTTCTTTTATAATTTTAGAAGGTTGACAAGGCCAAATACACCCTTGTCCATATACAGGGACAGGCCCAAATTTGGGCTTGTCCCTGTACATGGACAAGGCTGTATTCGGCCCCGTCAACCTTAGAAGGAGGTTGACAAGGCCGTATTTGACCCTGCCAACCTTAACATTTTTTACCATCATTTGCCCATAAGGTCATATGTCAACCAAGTTGGTGTGTGCTCATAATAGTACATGATTTAGTTTCATTAAATTGAATATATGAAAATCATTAAAAATATTTTGATTGATTGATTTTTTAATGCCAATTTATTATAATTGGCTAACATGTAATATACCTATTTGCATTTTTCAGCTAAGTATATAAAATTTATGTTATTAAAATAAATCTCAGTTCCAAATGCAATATGACAATATGTGTTTTCTTGGTATTATGATTTATTATCTAATTTCCTAATGCAATATGACAATATATGTTTTCTTGGTATTATAATTTCCCCATGGGCACCCAACTCTTCATTTCTAGAATTTATGATTTTTTTTTAAATTATGAATTATGTTATTATAATTTCCCCATGAGCACCTAACTATTCAACCTTAGGAGGAGGTTGACAAGGCCGAATACGACCATGTCCATATATAGGGACAGGCCTGAATTCAGGCATGTACCTGTACATGGACAAGGTTGTATTCGACTCGATCAACCTCCTTTCTAATTTTGTGGGTACATTGCCAATGTTGAATACAAAATTCCCAAATCCATTTAGCCTTAGAAATTTATTAATGTAGCAAATAATTCATGTTCAACTGAATACTTATACATTCAGTTTGGAAATCCAAATGTTAGTTATGAATTATAATGACCTCTTTAAGCATAATTGTACATTAAATTTATTTCTAACTGTATAAATTCAACACTAAATTTATTTTGAACTCTATAAATTCATCATTAAATTTATGTCTAGGTAATTAGTTAATTTTGTTTTGCAGTTTTTTTTAGTTTTAATTTTTTTTACAGTATTAAAAGGTTGACAGGGCCGAATACATACCTATCCATGTACAAGGATAGGCTTGAGTTCGGGCTTGTCCCTGTACATGGACAGAGTTGTATTCGACC
Organism: Picea mariana; assembly: GCA_032191745.1. Classification (NCBI taxonomy): domain Eukaryota; kingdom Viridiplantae; phylum Streptophyta; class Pinopsida; order Pinales; family Pinaceae; genus Picea; species Picea mariana. The sequence goes on along the minus strand of JASDQU010100208.1, from coordinate 389,936 downwards.
CCGTCAACCTTAGGAGGAGGTTGACAGGGTTGTATTCGGCCCTATCAACCTTAGGAGGAGGTTGACAGGGACGGATATGGCCCTGTACATGGACATGGTTGTATTCGACCCTATCAACCTTAGGAGGAGGTTGACATGCCCGAATTCAAGCCTATCGTTGTACATGGACAGGGCAGTATTCGACCCTGTCAACCTTAGCATTTTTTACCATCATTTGGCCATAAGGTCATCTGTCTACCAAGTTGATTTGTGCTCATAATCGTACTTGATTTAGTTTCATTAAATTGAATATATGAAAATCATTAAAAATATTTTGATTGATTGATTTTTTAATGCCAATTTATTATAATTGGCTAACATGAAATATACCTATTTGCATTCTTCAGCTAAGTATATAATTTTTTTTTATTAAAATAAATCTCAATTCTGAATGCAATATGACAATATTTGTTTTCTTGGTATTATAATTTATTATCTAATTTCCTAATGCAATATGAAAATATCTGTTTTCTTGGTATTATAATTTCCTGATGGGCACCTAACTCTTCATTTCTAGAATTTATGATTTTTTTTAAAGTTATAAATTATGTTATTATAATTTCCCCATGAGCACCTAACTATTCAACCTTAGGAGGAGGTTGACAGGGTTGAATACAAACCTATCCATGTGCAGAGACATACCCAAATTCGGGCATGTACTTGTACATGGATATGGTCGTATTCAACCCTATAAACCTCCTTTCTAAGTTCATGGGTTCATTGCCAATGTTGAATACAAAATTTCCAAATCCATTTAGCCTTAGCAATTAATTAATGTAGCAAAACAGTTCATGTTCAATTGAATACTTATACATCCAGTTTGGAAATCCTAAGGTTAGTTCTAAATTATAATGGCCTCTTTAAGCATAAATGTACATTAAATTTATTTCTAACTGTATAAATTCAACACTAAATTTGCACATTAAATTTATTTCGAATTGTATAAATTCATCATTAAATTTATGTCTAGGTAATTAGTTTATTTTGTTTTGTAGTTTTAATTTTTTTTACAGTTTTAGAAGGTTGACAGGGCCGAATATAACCTTGTCCATGTACAGGGAGAGGCCCCGAATTTGGGCCTGTCCCTCTACATGGACATGGTTGTATTCGTTCATGTCAAACTTAGGAGGAGGTTGACAGGGCTGAATACGACCCTGTCCATGTACAAGGACATGTCCAATTTCAGCCTGTCAATGTACATGGACATGGTTGTATTCGGCCCTATCCACCTTAGGAGGAGGTTGACAGGGCCGAATACGACCCTGTCCATGTACAGGGACATACCCGAATTCAGGCATGTCGTTGTACATGGATAGGTTTGTATTCGACCCTATCAATCTTAGCATCTTTTACCATCATTTTTCCATAAGGTCATCTGTCTACCAAGTTGATTTGTGCTCATAATAGTAGTTGATTTAGTTTCATTAAATTGAATATATGAAAAGAATTAAAAATATTTTGATTGATTGATTTTTTAAAGCCAATTTATTATAATTGGCTAACATGTAATATACTTATTTTCTTTTTTCAGCTAAGTATATAAAATTTCTGTTATTAAAATAAATATCAGTTCCAAATGCAATATGACAATATCTGTTTTCTTGGTATTATAATTTATTATCTATTTTCCTAATGCAATATGACAATATCTGTTTTCTTGGTATTATAATTTCCCCATGGGCACCTAACTCTTCATTTCTAGAATTTATGATTGGAGGTTTACAGGGTTGAATACGACCCTGTCCATGTATAGGGACAAGCTCAAATTCAGGCATGTGCCTGTACATGGACATGTCGTATTCGGACCTATCAACCTCCTTTCTAAGTTCGTGGGTTCATTGCCAATGTTGAATACAAAATTCCCAAATCCATTTAGCCTTAGCAATTAATTAATGTAGCAAACAGTCCATGTTCAATTGAATACTTATACATTTAGTTTGGAAATCCTAAGGTTAGTTATGAATTATAATGGCCTCTTTAAGCATAATTGTACATTAAATTTATTTCTAATTGTATAAATTCAACATTAAATTTGTACATTAAATTTATTTCTAACTGTATAAATTAAACATTAAATTTATGTCTAGGTAATTAGTTTTGTTTGTTTCACAGTTTTTTTTTAGTTTTAATTTGCTTTACAATTTTAGAAGGTTGAGAGGGCCAAATACGACCATGTTCATGTACAGGGACAGACCCGAATTTGGGCCTATCCCTATAAATGGACATGGTTGTATTCAACCATGTCAACCTTAGGAGGAGGTTGACAGGGCCGAATACAGCCCTGTCCATGTACAGGGACATGCCCGAATTTGGGTATGTCCCTGTACATGGACAAGGCTGTATTCGGCCCTGTCAATCTTAGGATGAGGTTGACAGGGCCGAATATGGCCCTGTCCATGTACAAACAGTCCCTGTTCAATTGAATACTTATACATTCAGTTTGGAAATCCTAAGGTTAGTTATGAATTATAATGGACTCTTTAAGCATAACTGTACATTAATTTTATTTCTAACTGTATAAATTCAACATTAAATTTATTCCTAACTGTATAAATTCAACATTAAATTTATGTCCGATAATTTGTTTAGTTTGTTTCATATTTTTTTTTAGTTTTAGTTTGTTTTACAGTTTAGAAGGTTCATAGTTGATAAGGATGAATACGTCCTTGTCCATGTACAGGTACAGGCCTGAATTCGGGCATGTCCCTGTACATGGACATGGCCATATTCGGCCCTGTCAACCTCCTTTCTAAGTTCGTGGGTTAATTGCCAATGTTGAATACAAAATTCCCAAATCCATTTAGGCTTCGCAATTAATTAATGTAGCAAACAATCCATGTTCAATTAAATACTTATACATTCAATTTGGAAATCCTAAGGTTAGTTATGAATTATAATGTCCTCTTTAAGCATAATTGTACATTAAATTTATTTCTAATTGTATAAATTCAACATTAAATTTATTCTGTATAAAGAAACGAGAAAATTATCAAGAAACCCATTCTCTAAAAGGAGGGCACACATTTTGTGTGAGTATTATAGGATAAAGAAATAAGAAAATTGTAGGAGTTACAGACATAGAGAATTTGAGACTATATTTAATACAAGTAGAAAACATGGCCATGCTCCTTTAAAAAAGTTCCAAACAAGGTAGGAAAAAGTGTATATTTAGGAGAATGATCATGCTCGTTTAAATAAGTTCCAAACAAAGTATATTTAGGAGAATGCTCATACTCCTTTAAATAAGTTCTAAACAAGGTAGGAAAAAGTGTAGATTAAGGAATTAAGGAATTAATTCATTTGTTTTAAGATTTTATTTCTATGGTAGAATTGGGGCCTATCCCTTTGCATGGACATGGCCGAATTCAACTCTGTTCATGCACAAGGATATGCACGAATAAGGGCATATCCATGTGCATGGACATGACCGAATTCGGCCCTATCCATGCACAAGGACAACCCCAAATTCGACCATTTCCATGCACATGGACAACCTCGAATT
>JASDQU010100208.1:361981-386375 GCA_032191745.1 Picea mariana | reverse complement strand
ATATGATTTGATTCTTTCTTTAGATAATATGGTTGAGTCTTGGGTAGTAGATTCAGGGGATTCATTTCATGCCACACCCCATAGGAAATATTTTTAAAATTATGTTCAAGGAGATTTTGGACATGTTTATTTGGGTGATGACGAACCATGTCAAATTGTTGGAATGGGTAAGGTACAAATAAAATAAAATAATGGAAACCAATGGTTACTGAAAGAGGTGAGACATATACCAGATCTGAGAATAAATCTGATTTCAATAGGAAAGTTGGAAAGTGAAAGTTGTATATCTACATTTACAGATAAGGCGTGGAAGGTCACTAAAAGATCATCGATATTGAAAAAAAGAGAGAAGGTAGGTACGTTGTATTTATGTATTGGTAATGTTGAATCTTCTATCTCTTTAGATTTTACAGGAGTGGATACAACATTGTGGCATCATAGGCTTAGACACATGAGTGAGAAGGGGATGTAGATACTTCACAAAAGGAATTTGTTTCCAAATCTTAAACAAGTTGATTTGGATTTATATGAACACTGTGTTTATGGAAAACAAAAGAGAGTCAGATTTCTCAGGGTTGGACATGAAAAGAAGAGTGAAAATTTAGATCTTGTGCATATAGATGTATGGGGACCAACTTAGGTATCATTGTTGGATTACTAAGAGGGGGGGTGAATCAATAATAGAACAATTTAACCCTTTTTAACCACAAAATGCAAGTGTTATATCAATGTATCATTATCATCTAAAATTTGCAGAGTAAATAAACAATGAAAAAATGAGCAATCATACACATACACAATACACCAATGTTTTTACGTGGAAACCCAAAGAGGGAGAAAACCACAAAATGATTTTTCTTATATGTCTTTAAGAATTACAATCATTGGGAGTACCAACTTCCTTTGTTTTCCAACTGCAGCTAGAAGGAGGCTCCAACCCCTTAGCTTCTTAGGGTACAACCTGAGGGAAGCTATAACTCACCAATTCTCTGGCTACAACCAGAAGGAGGATACAACCCCCTATGTTCTCCGACTAGAACCGGAAGGTGGCTACAACCACCTATCCTTGCCCCATCCAACCACCTTGAAATATAAGTAGAATGATGGAACCACTGCCACACTATCACTGTGAAATATACTATTGTAAACCTGTACCAATCAACCCACACCAAACAACCTATACCAATAACCTGTGCCAACATGTACCATAAAAAAATACATGAACCATGCACCAAACCTATACAAATAACCTGTCAAAATAACCTGTCCAAACAACCTATCCCAACAACCTATCTCATCAATATTATCAACCAAATCAGATATACTCACCAAGATCAATCACCATTACAACTCTCAACCATATTCACAATATCACCAAGATGTGCATTAACCAAGCATAATACACCAACTCATAATCATCACCAAGATCAATGTGTTCTTCTAATAATATACCAAGACAAGTATGCTACATCATCCATAAACCATGTGTCAACAATACTACTAACAATTTCCTTCAACCATGTACCAAGTATGTATCGATCATGCATCAACTACTCATCAACTATGACTCATCAATATGCACCAACATCATCAACTATACACCTCATGCATGTGCCAACTCATCAACTACTTGTCTCAACCATGTACCCAACATGTACCTCAACCAAAATCCCTCATCAATTTCATCATCCAAATCTGATTTGTAACTCTGTAACAGACCTGGTGTATATGATCACATACCTTCAAACCTACCTTAACTTTAATAACAAGAGACTAGCATTTTCATCAAACTTTACTTTAGTCTCACGTGACTAATTTTGGATTAGTCAACAACCCTAACTTGAAATAATCATAACTATGTACCTGTAATGAATAAAGATATGAAAATAGTACATGATTTTCTTCAGTGTCTTTCATGCAATTCCTCGAGGTTTCACTACTTGGAAACTCTCAGAAAAGGAGTTATAGCAAAAATGGAATACCTTGTTGAATTTTGGATTATTCTAGAGAGAGAACTTGTAGAGCGTGACCCACACAGAATATTTTTTGTATGGATCTTAAAAAGGTACACATAATACTATAGATTGTACTCTAACCAATACATTCAGTCTTACTGAATTTGGATCTGTTATGAATAAGTTATGAGGTTTTTACCCGAAACCCCTGTTTTAGACTAGTTTCAGGACTAACCACAAACCCTATTTTCCACGGAGTGTAACTCCAAAAATACAATGACCCACAAGATGAAATTTTTATCAAAGCTACTTGGATATGTTTCCTCAAATCCTTCCATATTTCATGGTCTGAATCATTCTAGAAATTTTTTCATCGTGAAAATAGTGAGATGACTTGTAAATAACATACCTTAGAAAGCATCATCAAAAGAATTTATCCTCCCTTGAATTTCGACGTTCTTTACTTCACCTTCCCTCTGAAATTCTCCTTAGATATCCTTCGGTTATCTCAATCACTTGTAGATATTCAATATGCTCAAGTGTGATTAAAATTAGAGACCCTTGCATCTTATTTATACTTTTATGTAGCTTCCTCAAGGGGTTACCTTCTAACCATCTTAAACCACTTTCCTTATTTTAGGGTTAACCCACTTCTAAGCACTTGTCACTTAGTAATTTCTCCATTAACTTTATTATTTAAACAATTTATTTTGTATCCACTTTGACTTATATTACACTCATCACTTCACTTTATTATTTAAATAATTTCTTCTTTGCAACCACTTTGGCTACTTTGACCTTTTTGGGCTTCTAGATGACTCATGAGGGTTCTCCAACTTCACATGACCATAACTCTCTAACCGTGAGGAGTTATGTGACGTTCCACATACCACCGGAAATGACATGACATGTACTAACAATATAGAATAGTATTACCATCAAATATATTAAAACTCATACCATTATACACCAAACAAACTTGGGTCCATTACCCAAACCTTTGTGCTACCAAAATTCGCTACCAGACTTTCTTCAAGGGTTGGCATCAATGAAAACCAACCCAAATAATCAACAATATCCCCCTTTTTCATTGATGGCAACACTCTGATGCAATACTAAAGTCATATCACTCATGCTCCCCCTGGAACCATGCCTCTGTGATCTGTCTTCAAGCATTTGTATCCTGCATCTGATAAATCTCTCCCCCTTTGTCATCAATGACAAAGGTATCTTCCCATCAGAGGTTGCTCCCCCTGGCTGAAATCTTCCTGAAACTGATCTCCCAACCTGAACTACCCTCTTTATGGTGCTTCCTCATGTAAATCTAAGGCATACAATATAAGCATTCAAAATCATTCATTTTGGAGTAGAAATTACTCCGAGTATTTGGCGAAGATACTCAAAGGATTCCCATGGAAGCAGTTTTGTAAAGATGTCTTCCACTTGTTATTTTGTGTCCACATATTCAACTCTGATGTTCTTCTCTACAAACTATTCCCATAGAAAGCGATACTTGATTGGAATGTGCTTCTTCTTGGAGTGCATCACTGGGTTATTTGAGATACTGATGGCGCTTATATTATCACAATAGATTGGAATGGGCTCATCATACTCAACCTATATATCTGTCAGAGTTTTTTTCATCCATAGAACCTGTGTACAACATCCTTTTGCTGCAATATATATGATGTTGTAGATAAAGATACTGATGATTGTTTATTGCTTAGCCAAGATACTAAACACTCACCCAAGTATAATGTTGCTCCACTGGTGCTTCGTCGGTCATCAATGCAACCTTCTCAATATGAATCTGTGTAGGAAATAAGTGATAGATCCTTTCATTTTGGATACCATAATCCAAAATCTTATGTTCCTTTGAGATATCTAAAAATCCTCTTCACTAATAAGACATGTGATTCCTTTGGTGCTGCTTGAAATCGTGCCACCTATCCAACTTCCTGCATTACATTTGGTCTAGATGTTGTCACATATAGTAAGCTCCCAATCATTGACCTATATTTCCTCTGGTCTGTAGACATTGAATCATCATCTTTGCTCAAATTGCAATTGGTTTGCATAGGAGTGGTAACTCGTTTGCAATCTTACATTCCGAACCTCTTTAGCGTTTCTATGATATACTTAGCTTGGGAAATAAAAATTCCTCGGTTTCTTTGACATATCTAAAGACCCAGAAAAAAGGATATTTATCCAAGTAATGACATTTCAAATTCATTATGCATATCCTTTGCAAATTTCTGGATTAACCTATCATCATTACTTCCAAAAATAATATCATCAACATAAACTTCAATTAATAAAATACCATCTTGAGTTAACTTGATGTAGAGGTTGTTGTCTGCACTTCCTTTTCTGAACCCTTCCTATTGTAGATATTTATCCAGTCTAGAGTACCATGCTCTAAGAGCCTATTTTAAACCATACAAGGTCTTCTTTAATTTACACACACAATTTGCCTTCTCTGGCAATTGAAATCCTTCTGGTTGTTCAATGTAGACTTCTTCTTCAAGTTCCCCATCTAGAAATATGATTCCACATCCATCTAATACAATTTAATATTCTTGGAGCATGCATAAGCTAAAAGAAATCGGATTGCTTCCATTCTGGCAACTGGGGAAAATGTCTCTTCAAAGTCGATTCCTTCAATCTGTGCATATCATTTACATACCAATCTAGCTTTGTTCCTTGTAACATGTCCATCTTTATTCAATTTATTTCTGAAAACCTACTTTGTGCCAATCACATTCTTATTCTTTGGTATTGGAACAAATTCCCAAGTGTCATTCTTTTCTATTTCCAATTCTTCATCCATGGCCTTATTCTAGAATTTATTCTTGTTGGCTTCTTAAAAAATGTTTGGTTCAAATGTAGATAAGAGTGCTAGGTGCATTTGTTCTAGTGAACGGATTTTTCTTTAATCTCAACTCTTGCATTCTTATTTTCGATAATCTGATATGAAGGATGATTCTTTTGTACTCATTTGCTAGGTGTCTTTGGAGGCACTTGCTGAACTTGCTCTTCTACTTCTGTTTGATCTTCTTCATCTTCATCTTCTACTTCTTCTTTATCTTTTTAATGAATATCATTTGTAAACTACCTTAGGGAGAAAATGATCACTCGGGAGTCTTTTCAGCTTCTCTTTGTAATGCTCACATGTTCATTTTTTAAAATACCAGAAAAATTTGAAATGTGAGATAAAAAATGGAAGGAAAAGGAAATGAATAGTTACTACAACTTAAGATTCTTTCTCTTGTCTCATAAAAGAGAACTCATAGGATGTAATAAGGGCTTTTTCCCTTCATAAACAAAATATGGTACTATTACTTCTGAGGGAATAAAGAGCAAGAGGCATTTACAAAATATGCGACTTTGATGAATGTATATGAGACTATTATTTGTGCATTTGTCTTTTTCCCGAGTAGCATAGAATTATGTTGTATGAACTATTTCTTCACTTTGTTCTATCTTCTCATGTTGTCATATTTTTCCTTATGAGTACAGAAATAATGTTATGAATGCATTATACAACTAATTTTTTAAGTATTTGTAGCATTTTTGTTTTCACTTATCATTATCATATACAAATTATTTCTGGGTTTGATGATATTATCTCTGACTGTACTCGTTCTTTTAGCTTTGCTCCCATGATAGGTTAGAAGTAGTTAGGATTAGATTAGTTTTCTTTCAGTTAGATTAGTATTAGGATTAATTGGGGGTAAAATCACAAAGTTGGGTAACACTTTTGTGAGAATCGGGTTTCCAAAATTCCTACTAACATTGTTTCAGTCGAACTATTGGACGCCAAATCAAGCGATACTAGGACAATGGCCTCGACTATCGTGTACCATCTTAGCCGGATGTTTTTTTTCTGGTAAATATTTTCGGCCGAAAGTTGTTTCGGTCGAAAGAACCTTTCGGCCAAAAAATCGTTTATATATTACCCGCACATTGCTCACCTCATAATTTTCCCGAACTTGTGATGTTGATAGTTGATAGTTGCAGGTGGACGTTGGTGTTGGCAGACATAGCTGCGGGCAGACATTGGTGGTTTTTGTTGGCATTTGTAGCTATGAGCGGTTCTTGTTGGTCCAGGTATGTTGTTCAGTTTGTTTTACTATTTTGTTTTAGTGTTAGTTTCTTTTATAATTTTAGAAGGTTGACAAGGCCAAATACACCCTTGTCCATATACAGGGACAGGCCCAAATTTGGGCTTGTCCCTGTACATGGACAAGGCTGTATTCGGCCCCGTCAACCTTAGAAGGAGGTTGACAAGGCCGTATTTGACCCTGCCAACCTTAACATTTTTTACCATCATTTGCCCATAAGGTCATATGTCAACCAAGTTGGTGTGTGCTCATAATAGTACATGATTTAGTTTCATTAAATTGAATATATGAAAATCATTAAAAATATTTTGATTGATTGATTTTTTAATGCCAATTTATTATAATTGGCTAACATGTAATATACCTATTTGCATTTTTCAGCTAAGTATATAAAATTTATGTTATTAAAATAAATCTCAGTTCCAAATGCAATATGACAATATGTGTTTTCTTGGTATTATGATTTATTATCTAATTTCCTAATGCAATATGACAATATATGTTTTCTTGGTATTATAATTTCCCCATGGGCACCCAACTCTTCATTTCTAGAATTTATGATTTTTTTTTAAATTATGAATTATGTTATTATAATTTCCCCATGAGCACCTAACTATTCAACCTTAGGAGGAGGTTGACAAGGCCGAATACGACCATGTCCATATATAGGGACAGGCCTGAATTCAGGCATGTACCTGTACATGGACAAGGTTGTATTCGACTCGATCAACCTCCTTTCTAATTTTGTGGGTACATTGCCAATGTTGAATACAAAATTCCCAAATCCATTTAGCCTTAGAAATTTATTAATGTAGCAAATAATTCATGTTCAACTGAATACTTATACATTCAGTTTGGAAATCCAAATGTTAGTTATGAATTATAATGACCTCTTTAAGCATAATTGTACATTAAATTTATTTCTAACTGTATAAATTCAACACTAAATTTATTTTGAACTCTATAAATTCATCATTAAATTTATGTCTAGGTAATTAGTTAATTTTGTTTTGCAGTTTTTTTTAGTTTTAATTTTTTTTACAGTATTAAAAGGTTGACAGGGCCGAATACATACCTATCCATGTACAAGGATAGGCTTGAGTTCGGGCTTGTCCCTGTACATGGACAGAGTTGTATTCGACCCCGTCAACCTTAGGAGGAGGTTGACAGGGTTGTATTCGGCCCTATCAACCTTAGGAGGAGGTTGACAGGGACGGATATGGCCCTGTACATGGACATGGTTGTATTCGACCCTATCAACCTTAGGAGGAGGTTGACATGCCCGAATTCAAGCCTATCGTTGTACATGGACAGGGCAGTATTCGACCCTGTCAACCTTAGCATTTTTTACCATCATTTGGCCATAAGGTCATCTGTCTACCAAGTTGATTTGTGCTCATAATCGTACTTGATTTAGTTTCATTAAATTGAATATATGAAAATCATTAAAAATATTTTGATTGATTGATTTTTTAATGCCAATTTATTATAATTGGCTAACATGAAATATACCTATTTGCATTCTTCAGCTAAGTATATAATTTTTTTTTATTAAAATAAATCTCAATTCTGAATGCAATATGACAATATTTGTTTTCTTGGTATTATAATTTATTATCTAATTTCCTAATGCAATATGAAAATATCTGTTTTCTTGGTATTATAATTTCCTGATGGGCACCTAACTCTTCATTTCTAGAATTTATGATTTTTTTTAAAGTTATAAATTATGTTATTATAATTTCCCCATGAGCACCTAACTATTCAACCTTAGGAGGAGGTTGACAGGGTTGAATACAAACCTATCCATGTGCAGAGACATACCCAAATTCGGGCATGTACTTGTACATGGATATGGTCGTATTCAACCCTATAAACCTCCTTTCTAAGTTCATGGGTTCATTGCCAATGTTGAATACAAAATTTCCAAATCCATTTAGCCTTAGCAATTAATTAATGTAGCAAAACAGTTCATGTTCAATTGAATACTTATACATCCAGTTTGGAAATCCTAAGGTTAGTTCTAAATTATAATGGCCTCTTTAAGCATACATGTACATTAAATTTATTTCTAACTGTATAAATTCAACACTAAATTTGCACATTAAATTTATTTCGAATTGTATAAATTCATCATTAAATTTATGTCTAGGTAATTAGTTTATTTTGTTTTGTAGTTTTAATTTTTTTTACAGTTTTAGAAGGTTGACAGGGCCGAATATAACCTTGTCCATGTACAGGGAGAGGCCCCGAATTTGGGCCTGTCCCTCTACATGGACATGGTTGTATTCGTTCATGTCAAACTTAGGAGGAGGTTGACAGGGCTGAATACGACCCTGTCCATGTACAAGGACATGTCCAATTTCAGCCTGTCAATGTACATGGACATGGTTGTATTCGGCCCTATCCACCTTAGGAGGAGGTTGACAGGGCCGAATACGACCCTGTCCATGTACAGGGACATACCCGAATTCAGGCATGTCGTTGTACATGGATAGGTTTGTATTCGACCCTATCAATCTTAGCATCTTTTACCATCATTTTTCCATAAGGTCATCTGTCTACCAAGTTGATTTGTGCTCATAATAGTAGTTGATTTAGTTTCATTAAATTGAATATATGAAAAGAATTAAAAATATTTTGATTGATTGATTTTTTAAAGCCAATTTATTATAATTGGCTAACATGTAATATACTTATTTTCTTTTTTCAGCTAAGTATATAAAATTTCTGTTATTAAAATAAATATCAGTTCCAAATGCAATATGACAATATCTGTTTTCTTGGTATTATAATTTATTATCTATTTTCCTAATGCAATATGACAATATCTGTTTTCTTGGTATTATAATTTCCCCATGGGCACCTAACTCTTCATTTCTAGAATTTATGATTGGAGGTTTACAGGGTTGAATACGACCCTGTCCATGTATAGGGACAAGCTCAAATTCAGGCATGTGCCTGTACATGGACATGTCGTATTCGGACCTATCAACCTCCTTTCTAAGTTCGTGGGTTCATTGCCAATGTTGAATACAAAATTCCCAAATCCATTTAGCCTTAGCAATTAATTAATGTAGCAAACAGTCCATGTTCAATTGAATACTTATACATTTAGTTTGGAAATCCTAAGGTTAGTTATGAATTATAATGGCCTCTTTAAGCATAATTGTACATTAAATTTATTTCTAATTGTATAAATTCAACATTAAATTTGTACATTAAATTTATTTCTAACTGTATAAATTAAACATTAAATTTATGTCTAGGTAATTAGTTTTGTTTGTTTCACAGTTTTTTTTTAGTTTTAATTTGCTTTACAATTTTAGAAGGTTGAGAGGGCCAAATACGACCATGTTCATGTACAGGGACAGACCCGAATTTGGGCCTATCCCTATAAATGGACATGGTTGTATTCAACCATGTCAACCTTAGGAGGAGGTTGACAGGGCCGAATACAGCCCTGTCCATGTACAGGGACATGCCCGAATTTGGGTATGTCCCTGTACATGGACAAGGCTGTATTCGGCCCTGTCAATCTTAGGATGAGGTTGACAGGGCCGAATATGGCCCTGTCCATGTACAAACAGTCCCTGTTCAATTGAATACTTATACATTCAGTTTGGAAATCCTAAGGTTAGTTATGAATTATAATGGACTCTTTAAGCATAACTGTACATTAATTTTATTTCTAACTGTATAAATTCAACATTAAATTTATTCCTAACTGTATAAATTCAACATTAAATTTATGTCCGATAATTTGTTTAGTTTGTTTCATATTTTTTTTTAGTTTTAGTTTGTTTTACAGTTTAGAAGGTTCATAGTTGATAAGGATGAATACGTCCTTGTCCATGTACAGGTACAGGCCTGAATTCGGGCATGTCCCTGTACATGGACATGGCCATATTCGGCCCTGTCAACCTCCTTTCTAAGTTCGTGGGTTAATTGCCAATGTTGAATACAAAATTCCCAAATCCATTTAGGCTTCGCAATTAATTAATGTAGCAAACAATCCATGTTCAATTAAATACTTATACATTCAATTTGGAAATCCTAAGGTTAGTTATGAATTATAATGTCCTCTTTAAGCATAATTGTACATTAAATTTATTTCTAATTGTATAAATTCAACATTAAATTTATTCTGTATAAAGAAACGAGAAAATTATCAAGAAACCCATTCTCTAAAAGGAGGGCACACATTTTGTGTGAGTATTATAGGATAAAGAAATAAGAAAATTGTAGGAGTTACAGACATAGAGAATTTGAGACTATATTTAATACAAGTAGAAAACATGGCCATGCTCCTTTAAAAAAGTTCCAAACAAGGTAGGAAAAAGTGTATATTTAGGAGAATGATCATGCTCGTTTAAATAAGTTCCAAACAAAGTATATTTAGGAGAATGCTCATACTCCTTTAAATAAGTTCTAAACAAGGTAGGAAAAAGTGTAGATTAAGGAATTAAGGAATTAATTCATTTGTTTTAAGATTTTATTTCTATGGTAGAATTGGGGCCTATCCCTTTGCATGGACATGGCCGAATTCAACTCTGTTCATGCACAAGGATATGCACGAATAAGGGCATATCCATGTGCATGGACATGACCGAATTCGGCCCTATCCATGCACAAGGACAACCCCAAATTCGACCATTTCCATGCACATGGACAACCTCGAATTCGGCCATGTCCATGCATAGGGACATGCCCGAATTCGGGTCTGTCCCTGTGCATGGACAAGGCCGAATAGGATCAAATTATTCCCTTTCCATGCACAATGACAGGCTGGAATTTGGGTTTGTCCCTGTGCATGGACATGTTTGAATTTGGCCATGTCCATGCATAGGGACAAACCCTAATTTGGGCCTATCCCTATGCATGGACAGGGTTGAATTCAACCCTTTCCATGTACAGGGATAGGGCAGCTTTGCATAGTGATCTAGCACGCTCAATTTTGTTCATACATTAGATTAAATTAAATTTAATGCATGCTGGAAATTACAATTTAGATTTATGTTTGTCATTTTGTGCATTTTCAACATTCAATTACTTTAGAAATTAATTTAGTGTAGAAAATTTCATTTCTAGATTTGTTTTGAGTCTAAAAAATGTCATTTTCCATTCCAAGTAGACTCATTTACTTAGTTTTTTTGTACTTTGGAAATTGAATTCAATTTACGTTTTACATTTTATGAATACACTAGATTACATTAAATATAATGCATGCTGGAAATTACAATTTATATTTATGTTTGTAATTTTGTGCATTTTCAACATTCAATTACTTTAGAAATTAATTTAGTGTAGAAAATTCCATTTCTATATTTGTTTTGAGTCTAAAAAATGTCATTTTCCATTCCAAGTAGACTCATTTACTTAGTTTTTTTGTACTTTGAAAATTGATTTCGATTTTTGTTTTACATTTTATGAATTGATATCACTGAATATAAGTCAAAAATTTACATTTCTAGATAACGTTTGAGTCTGAAAAACAAATTTCCAGATCTTACTTTAAGCTCATTTTATAGACATGTTGCATTCTATAAAAAAATTATGTTGAATTCCTTTGCAAATTTCTGCATTTTTCACTCATATTTGATGCAGAAAATTTATATTTCAGATTGTATTTGTGCATTTAAATTCGAATTCCATACTTTACTTTTGCTTAAAATTCATTCTTTCTTTGCAAATTTGGATCTAACTTACTTCACACATCACATAAATTCAAATATGAAAAATCTGATTAGTGTGGGTTTTTGGTTTTTGGTTTATTTTGTTTCTTGTTTAAGTACCAAGTTGAGATAATGTGTGACGCTTTTCTGTCTCAGGATGGTCCATGAGACCTAGGAGTAGTTAAGAAGGGCATGATCACATTATTGATCTTCCTCATATGTTGGGATGATAAAATATTATATAAATAAATATCATGAGAATCATGTGGACATTCTGCCATTAAAGAAGAACTTAATTGTTGACTTTGTCTTGAAATCACCCTTGCTTGAGTTACTCCCCCTTAATTGTTGTGTGAGTTTTGGTTTTGTTCTTTGCTTTTAACTAAATAAAGTTAACCGCCTTGACTTTGGAAGAATTTAATTGTTGACTTTGTCTTGAAACCACCCTTGCTTGAGTTACGCCCCCCTTAATTGTTGTGTGGGTTTTTGGTTTTGTTCTTTGATTCTTCCTAAAGAAATTTAGCTTCCTTGACTTTGTATCTCCTCTCTTGACTTGTTTTTTTCTTGTTGATTTTTATGATTTAACAATTAATATTTTATGTTATAAAATATAATTTGTTTAAATTATTTAATTATTTAATTAAGTGGTTGTGACCCCTCTAGGATAGTTCTTCTTGGTGTATTAAGCCACTGTGGGCTAACCTATCCAACCTCTTGTTGTCGCTGACCCCTAAGGGTCTTTTCCATCTTGCCGCAAATCTCTTCTTGGTTGTTGTTTGGGGATTTTGGTTCTCCTTGCTGGTGTCGCCCTCCTCATTTGTTTTCTGGTGTCGCCCTCCTCATATCCTTGCTAATGCCACCCTGTGTATGTTTCCATTCTCTTCTATTGTTGGTGCCACCTGTGTATGTTGCTGGTTAGTCTATTGATATTTTTCCCTAAAATTTCTTCTTGGCAATTTGTTCCAAGTGTCATGATGAGATCTGCCCTGAGGGTTTGATCAATGATCCCTTAAAGTTTTTTCTGAGCATATATCTAAGAGGATAGCAACACCATATCTCGTAATATTGTTTCTTGTTTTAGTTTTAAGTAAATGTTTTGTCAGTGATTGTTTTTAGGATTACTATATTATGGATTAGAAGTTTTAACGTCTTTCTGATTGTAATATAAAAGTAACTAATGTTTAGAAATTAAAATAAATATTTCTTTTTTAGTTAGCTATATTTTTTGCCCTTAAATTTTAACATGTTACACATAGATTATCTTAAAAATTACCTTCTACTATTTACACAGATATAGATGATCTTCTACATGTCACATTTGTTTTATATTTAAATATTTTCATGTTCCTTATATATAACATCATAGTAAAAAATATAGTTGTTCTAGTTTTTTCAATATATGTCTATGATGCTTTGAAGTTGCTATAAATGCTTAAATGTTTGTGCTATAAATTTAATATTTCCATTTAATGTTTCTATAACTTATGAACTTTCATATTCATGAATTTTCAAAGGATAGATATTGAGGCGAGATGTTGTGACAAGAGTCTCCAAACATTCCTCGCAAACGCTCTAGGCTATCCCATGAAGGAAGAAGAGGAACCCTTCTTTGACTGAGACTCCGAGTGACCAACGAAAATCTAGTCAGAGGAGGAGATTATCAAATGAGTCTGTGAATAGATCATATCGATAATGTGCTCAAAATAGTGCTATGGATGCAACATTCTTAGATATGTTTCACATTAATACTCCAACACCGGAGAATGTAGGGAATACATCAAGACATGAAAATATGTTTGGTAATTTTCTTTAATTTTTCATTTTCGTGTATTTATGTTTATGTTTAATATATATGTGTGTGTGTGCGTGTGTGTGTTTGGCACAGACCCCCAGCCCTCAGGCTGAGATCCATGCAGGATCTTCACTAAAACCATGCCAAGGGTTAATTAAACCCTTTGTTTAAGCCATAAAGGACTTCTGCTTTGGGAGTTGGAGAGTCCCGATGTATTTCCACAACTCTTGGTAAATGATGAAATACAAAACCCTTTTCTAAGCTATGAAAGATTTCAGCTTCGAGAGTTGGAGAGTCCCGATGTATTTCCACAGCTCTTTGCAATCATCGAAACCCGAAATGTCAAAAACGGTTGACTCCTCCAATGCGTCGAGCATATGCCACCTGTTACCCACTAGTTTCGGCTTCCGGGACTTCGAGCGAACAACCAACAACCGTTCCTCTTCCCTTATGATTCTTCAAACTCCGAAATTTCTCCTTTGGTGAGATTGATGGCTATGAGCCTCCCTCGATCCAATGGTCCTAGCTGTATCGAGATTCGGGTAACTAGGAGTTTGAAATGCAACGACCCCAACCACTGGTCACTCCATTCCCCGAACTCTGAAATAGACCTAATGGCTCCGATCTTTTCGGGATTTTCCGAACCAAGAGTTTGAAACTCTCAATTCCAAAATCACTTGTCGCCTCTACTTCCCAGGCCCCGAAATGCCAGAATGCCGAAATTTCACCCCAAAGACACGTCGCGTTTCATGACTTCAGGGTTTTCAATGCAAAGGGCCCCTACTACTTGTCGTCGGAATTGACGAAATGATGAACCCCAAAATTCCGAAATTTCACACCTGATAATCCTTTTCGTGATTCGGGAATTTGAGTGACCAAGGATTTTGGCCAGCACTCCAAACTTACAAACCCCGAATCCCTAAAATGATTTGTCGGCTCAAACTAACCACAATCAATAGTTCGTGTTGACTCTTGATGTCAGGGTGGCAGATTCATCCAAATCCTAACCACCTTACAGCTCCTTTGGATCCTACAGTCCTCACAATTTCGCGAGTTCTCCACGGAGAATTCTAACCGCCCGATGCACTCCTTGATGACTTCTACCCAAACAACTCGGTGTTCTCCCTCCTGAACTTAACTTCTATGAGACGATTTCAATCTCTGTCTCCCTTTGAACACTTCAAAGGTGTTATCCTTCCTGAGCTTTCACTTGAAAACTCCAGCTTCCAAAAGGACCCCTACTCGCACTCCTTGTGGCAAACCTTCAAATAACCTTTGGTTATTTGAGTCTCCAACCCTGTGCACTCTTTGCAACAGTAATCTCTCAATCTTCTTTTTGGATTTATAAAATCCAAGGCTTCAATTAGCCTGCACACACCTTGCACAGCTCTGTGCTTCACCTGCACTTCAGTTGGTATGAGAACAACAATATCTCTCCTGAGATTTCTAAGATAAAACTTAGACCCTCGTCAACACACACCTTGCGGACGTTCACTGCACTCCTTGCAGGAATTCTCAGGAAGAGAAACAATTGAAACTCATTCTTCTTCTCTCTCAGACTTCATACATTCAACATGAAATCACAGACACAACATAGCATTGAGATAAATGCATAACAGAGAAACAAATCAACTGTAAACATACCATTCAACAAGTGTAAACAGTAATCATCATAACACCATGAAAATTGAGTCAAAGCTTTATATATT
The DNA here is from genome assembly GCA_032191745.1 of Picea mariana. Taxonomy (NCBI): domain Eukaryota; kingdom Viridiplantae; phylum Streptophyta; class Pinopsida; order Pinales; family Pinaceae; genus Picea; species Picea mariana. Next base: position 371,120 of record JASDQU010100208.1, on the reverse strand, counting down.
AACTCCAGTGCTCATGTACATGGGTTCTTCTCTACAATTCTCTGCTACAGCTTTACAACTTATCCAACATGAATGATGATAATCCCCTAATGATACAAGGGTGAGGGTGTCTATATCCATTTTCCCTCCTACACTTCTAAACTGTCTAATCTAACATCCATATCTACCTACTTTACATTAACAAACTTAAATGCCTATTACATCCAGCAGATGAGAATAATTTCTCCAGATCTGTTCATATCTCCAAGACATAAATGTAAGTACGCTTCTCCTAGCTATTACATTAATGCTTCGGATTTCAAAATTCAAAACGTTTTCATAAAAATGTGTCCTTTTTGCATCCGCGTGTTCAACTGTTCCTTTGACTAGGCGCATGCTTTACTTTCTACGATGCTCTTGCATCATACTCCCTCGCTTGAAAATTTTCATGAACTTCTGTTCATGAGATCTTGCATGGTCTATCCATGCTTTTGAATTCCTTCTTCATCCTCCCAATTGGCATCTTCAACTGGATGTCCCTTCCACTTGACCAAGTATTCAAAATACTCCTTTCTCCTGGTATTTTTGCTAATCTTCTTGTCAATTATGCCTTCCATCTGTAGCTTTTTAGCTACAGGCATTTGTTTTGTCCATTGAACCTCTTTCTGTTCCTCCTATGCTCCTGCTTCTTCAGCTCTGTAAGGGTACAAATTCACAACATTTAATATCGGTGAGATTTCGACCCCATCGGGTAATTCAATCTCATATGCGTTTGCCCGAAATTTCCTTATGACCTTGCATGGTCCAATCTTTCTCATCTTCACCTTATTATACGTTCCCCTTGGGAACCTATCCTTCCTCAGATGTGCAAGAATCAGATCACAAACTTCAAACTGAAGTTCTCGCCTATGTTGAGCCTCTCTCCACTTGTATTCTTGACTTGAACTCTGTAATCGCTCATTAACTCAGCTGTGAATCTCCTTCATTCCTTATGCAAAGTCCTCTGCACTAGCACTCCTGAATTCATTTTGTTCCAAATCGTTCAATTCAGAGACTCCCCTTGGTTGCATTCCATATACAATCTGGAATGGACTCTACCCTGTGCTTCTATTGAGTGAATCATTGTAAGCGAATTCCTCCCATGGTAGAATGTGATCCCATTGATTGTGGTGTTCAGTCACTAAGCTTCTTAACAAATTTCCCAAGCTCCTATTCACGACTTCTGTCTGTCCATCTGTCTGAGGATGATATGTTGAGCTAAAAGACAAACTTGTCCCCAACTTCTTCCATAAGGTCCTCCAGAAATTCCCTACAAACTTGGTATCTCGATCAGACACGATACTCTTTGGCAAACCGTGAAGTCTGACGATTTCCTTGAAAAACAGGTTCACAATATGAGTTGCATCATTGGTTTTCTGGCATGGTATGAAATGTGCCATCTTTGAAAATCTGTCGACTACCACAAAGATTAAATCATATCCCCTCTGTGTCCTTGGAATTCCCAATACAAAATCCATGCTCACTGCGTCCCACGGTCTTTCAGGTATAGGTAATGGTTGGTATAACCCTGTGTTCTGCCTTTTTCCTTTTGTGTGCTGACAAATTCTGCACTTGTCCACAAATTTCTTGACATCTGTCCTCATCCCTGGACAAAAATATGAGCCATTCAACTTTGAGAACGTCTTGTCATGACCGAAATGTCCGACCAATCCTCCACTGTGTTTTTCCTTCAGCAAATTCTCCCTCATGGAGCATTTTGGAATACATAGCTGATTTCCCCTGAACAATAATCCATCCTGGATCATGTATTCATTCCATTGGCTTCTATCCCTGAGAATTGGATTCTCGGATGCCTCATATGCCTCCTTGAAGTCTGGATCATCCCTAGGTTATCAAAACCTAAAGTCTTGACTCTGAATTCCTGCATAAGCAAACATTTCCTGCTCAAAGCGTCAACAAATTTGTTAGCAGTTCCAGAAATATGCATAATCACAAAAGTAAAATTCTACATGAATTCAACCCATTTAGAATGTTTTTGGTTCAACTTCTCCTGTCGAGTCACAAATTGCAAAGCGTGATTATCGCTGTACAAAACAAACTCCTTGGGAACCAAATAATGTCTCCATTTCTTCAGCGCTTGTATGACTGCGTAGAAGTCTTTGTCATATGTGGAGTACTTGACCTTTGCTTCATTCAGTTTTTCACTGAAATATGCGACCGGCCTGTTGTCTTGGCTTAAGACCGCTCCAATTGCAAATCCACTCACGTCACACCTGACTTGGAATGTCTTGCTGAAATCCGGCAAAACCAGAATTGGTTGCTTAGTGATCTTCTGCTTCAGCAGATTGAAACTCTTCTATGCTTCCTCTATCCAGTGAAAATATTTATGTCTTTTCTTCACCGTATCCATCATTGGTGCGCTAATTCCACTGAAGTTTCAGATGAATTTCTGGTAGAAGCTAGCCAAACCATGGAAGCTTCGAACTTCAAACACGCTCTTCGGTGATGGCCAATTCTTAATCGCCTTTATCTTTTACGGATCCATTTTTAATTCATTTGTAGAGATAACAAAACCCAAATAAATGAGTTATGTCCTCATAAATGACGATTTATTCATATTAATCAACAATTTCTCCTGTTGTAATCTCCTCATTACTGCAACTAGATGCTTTAAGTGTTCTGCTTCTACCTTGCTGAAAATCAATATATCGTTAAGATATACAATGACGAGTTTCCCTATGAAATCCTTCAGGACTTCGTTCATCAACCTCATGAAAGTATTGGGCGCATTCATTAAGACAAATGGCATGACAAACCATTCATACAACCCCTCATTCATCTTGATGCTATCTTCCATTCATCACCTTCTCTCATTCGAATTTGATGATATCCGCTTTTCAAATCAATATTTGAAAAAAACTTTTCTCCACTCAAGCAATCCATCAAGTTGTCCATCCTTGGCAATGGAAATCTATATCTGATGGTAATCTTATTGATTTCCCTTGAGTCTGTACACATTCTGCAGCCTCCATTTTTATTTGGGCTAAGCACTGTCAGAATAGCGCATGGACTCAAGCTTTCTCGAATCAATCATTTGTCCATTAAGTTCTGGACCTTCCTCTTAAATTCTTCATTTTCCTGCGGTGTCAAATGGTATGCTTCTTTGTTCAGCAAAATGGCTCCAGGTATAAGATTGATATGATGACTTATAATCCTGATAGGTGGCAACGAACAAGGTAGTTCATCCACTACTATCTCAACAAGCTCTCCCAGCAACTCCTGGATTTCTTTTGGTAAATCATCTATCCTCGTACTGGTCAAAACAATTTTGGGATTCCTAACCACAATAAATTGTGTGTCTTCCTTGTTCTTAACCTCATCAAGAAGTTCCTTCCCACTCATGAGAAGTATAGTGTTGCTCATCTCTGTTTTCACTTCTTTATCCTTAATTGGCAGCAACATGTGAGTCCTACCATTTTTCTCCAGGGTGTACATGTTCTTTCTCCCATCATAAACTACATTTCTGTCATATTTCCATGGTCTACCCAGCAATAGATGACAAACATCCATGGGAATGACATCACATAATATTTCATCTTTATATCCTCCTATTTTAAATTCAACTAAACACTGTTTAGTGACATTTACCTGATGTCCTTTTTGTAGCCATGAAACCCTGTATGGGCTTGGATGTACAACAGTCTCCAGCTCCATCTTTTCTACCATCTCTGTAGATATGAGATTGTTTGTGCTACCGCTGTCCACTATGACCTTGCATACCCTATCCTTAGTTTTGCAAGCAGACCGAAATAGACTATTTCTTTGGGCTGGGTTCTCTGCCTCCTTCTCTGGCTTCAAGAGAACTTTCCTCATCATCAAAGATCTTCTGCCCTCAGCGTCTTTTGCCTCAACATTTCATCCTTGAGCTTCAGCAATGTGAGTTTCACCACCATCTTTCTTCTTATCTGGACACTCATAGGATTTATGTCCGATTTTTCCACAAACGAAGCATTTCACTTCACTTCCTCTGCCTCTTCCTCTTCCTCTGGCTCAAGGAAAAGTATTCCTATCAGCATACTACCTTCTCTATGAGCTTCCTCCTCTATCAGGTTGAGTTTGAGGTTTTTTTCCCTCTTCTTTAGGTTTTTGAGTTTTGTCTTGGGCAATTGTTTTGCCTCTGGCTTGACTTCTACCTCGGCCTCTCTGACCTTGCTTCCGGCTCAACTTCTCTTCATCTTTCAAAGCTATCTGATAAGCATCTTCCACATTTTGAATGGTCAGCATGCTCATCTCATCTTGAATGTCATATCATAGACCATTCATGTACCTGACAACTTTTTCATCATCGCTTTCCCGATGACCTGCTCTGATATTTATCCTGTAGAATTATTCAGTGTATTCCTTCATTGACATTAGATTTTGTCTCAAATTTTGCATCCTTCGAAGCAGAGTGATTTGATAATTCCTGGGTATGAATTTGGCTTTCATCTTTGCAACCATTCTATCCCAACTTTTGATTTTCTGCTTGCCCTTGTAGCGTCTGTCAGCCTGCAGTTCATCCCACCATAGTGTTGCATGCCCTTTAAGACTAATAACGACATGCTTGACTTTCTTATCTTCCTTGACATCCTCATAGTTGAAGTATTTGTCTAGAGCTCTAATCCAATCTAGAAGTTCGTCAACATCCAAGTTTCTCTCATACGTGGGAATATCCATTTTTGCTCTGGCACCTATCCTTGCAACAACCATGAATAGGCATTCATCTGCAACATCTTCGACTGCAACTTCTTCTCCTTCATTTCCAGCTTCATTTTCACTTTCAACCTCGTTGATATCCCCAGCGTCGACTGTGCACCTCTGTGCTGTCTCCATAGCATCAAGTCTCGCACGTAACTCACGCATTTCTCTTTCCACTGCTAGATCAGGTATTGGTCTATCTCTTCTTCTCAGCGGCATGGTTGTAAAATTTCCTCTTTTCTCTCTACTACAGAAAGCAAAGAACTTGTTTCGGGCTCTAATATCAAAACTGGCGCAGACCCCTAGCCCTCGGGCCAAGATCCACGCAGGATCTTCACTAAAACCACGCCAAGGGTTAATTAAACCCTTTGTTTAAGCCACAAAGGACTTCGGCTTCCGGATTTGAAGAGTCTCGATGTATGAAACCCTTGTTTAAGCTATGAAAGATTTCAGCTTCGGGAATTGGAGAGTCCCGATGTATAGTCCTGATGTATTTCCACAGCTCTTTGCAATCACTGAAACCCGAAATGTCAACGATGGTTGACTCCTCCAACACGTCGAGCATATGCCACCTGTTACCCACTAGTTCCGGCTTCCGGGACTTCGAGCAAACAACCAACAATTGTTCCTCTTCCCTTATGATTCCCCGAACTCTAAAATTTCACCTTTGGTGAGATTGACAGCTATGAGCCTCCCTCAATCCAATGGTCCTGGCTGTATCAGGATTCTGGTAACTGGGAGTTTTAAATGTAGCGATCTCAACCACTGGTCACTCCATTCCTTGAACTCTGAAATAGACCTGATGGCTCCGATATTTTCGAGATTTCGCGAACCGGGAGTTTGAAACTCTCGATTCCAAAATCACTTGTCGCCTCTGCTTCCTAGACCCCGAAATGCCAAATGCCAAAATTTCACCCCAAAGACACGTCGCGTTTCATGACTTCGGGGTTTTCAATGCAAAGGGCCCCGGCTACTTATCGTCGGAATTGCCAAAATGTCGAACCCTGAAATGCCGAAATTTCACACCTGATAATCCTTTTTGCGATTTAGGAATTTGAGTGACCAAGGATTTTGGCCTGCACTCCAAACTTACGAACCCCAAATCCCCGAAATGATCTGTTGGCTCAAACTGACCATGATCAATAGTTCTCGTTGACTCTTGATGTCAAGGTGGCAGATTCATCCAAATCCTAAGCACCTTATAGCTCCTCTGGATCCTACAGTCCTTGAGATTTCGCGAGTTCTCCATGGAGAATTCTGACCGCCTGAGGCACTCCTCAATGACTTCTACCCAAACAACTCGGTGTTCTCCCTCCTGAAATTAACTTCTATGAGACGATTTTGATCTTTGTCTCCCTTTGAGAACTTCAAAGGTGTTATCCTTCATGAGCTTTCACTTGCAAACTCCATCTTCCAAAAGGACCCCTGCTCGCACTCCTTGCGGAAAAACTTCAAATAACCTTTGGTTATTTGAGTCTCTGACCCTGTGCACTCTTTGCAATAGTAATCTCTCAATCTTTTTTTTGGATTTATAAAATGCAAGGCTTCAATTGGCCTGCGCACACCTTGCACGACTCTGTGCTTCACCTGCACTTCAGCTGGTATGAGAACAACGATATCTCTCCTGAGATTTCTGAGATAAAACTCAGACCCTCATCAACGCACACCTTGCAGACGTTCACTGCACTCCTTGCAGAAATTCTCAGGAAGAGAAACAATAGAAACTCATTCTTCTTCTCTCTCAGACTTCATACATTCAACATAAAATCACAGACACAACATAGCATTGAGATAAATGCATAATAGAGAAACAAATCAACTGTAAACATACCATTCAACAAGTGTAAACAGTAATCATCATAACACCATGAAAATTGAGTCAAAGCTTTATATATTAACTCCAGTGCTCCTGTACATGGGTTCTTCTCTACAGTCCTCTGCTACAACTTTACAACTTATCCAATCTGAATGATGATAATCCCCTAATGATACAAGGGTGAGGGTGTCTATATCCGTTTTCCCTCCTACGCTTCTAAACTGTCTAATCTAACATTCATATCTACCTACTTTACATTAACAGACTCAAATGTCTATTACATCTGACAGATGAGAATAATTTCTCCAGATCTGTGCATATCTCCAAGACATAAATGTAAGTACGCTTCTCCTAGCTATTACATTAATGCTTCAGATTTCAAAATTCAAAACGTTTTCATAAAAACGTGTCCTTTTAGCATCCACGCATTCAACTGTTCCTTTGACTAGGCACCTTCTTTGCTTTCTACGATGCTCCTGCATCAGTGTTATATATGATTTTTTATTTTTTATTTTTTATTTTCTTATGTTAAATTATGTTGTTAAGTGTTGTAATTACTTTCAAATGTGTATGTGTAGACAATGAGTTTAATGCGAGGGGAGATAATGAGAGAGAGAGTGGGTATCATGAAGATTCTAATGTTGGTGAAGAGGGTGAAGGTGGATTTAGGAGGCGTTATCAAGAAACAGAAAATTACACGCCTACGTCCACCTATCATTGAGATGTTGGTGATGAGATTCATTGGGAAGGGATTACTGAAGCAATGACCCTTGAGCGATGCTCAGGTGTTAAAAGTAGGTTGAAAAATGATTTGAGGAGCTTGGATCTCCCTTAGGAGAGTAAACAAAGCTTGGATATTGTTTTTCATTCATTGCAAAACTTTATGGATGCATATCAAAAGATGGGGCCAACGACTGACAGTTTTATCGATTTGATGAGGAGATGAAAGTCGGAGGTGATGGGCCCTGATAAATGGGACGTAGTAAAAAGTAGAGTTTCAAAAGAAAATGCGATTTCTATGTTCAATTTCAAAGATGGGCCAAAGCGAAAGATGTTGAAGGTGCAATATTTTAAGCACTCCAACATAGCAGGACATCTTTATAATAGATTTTTGGCAGCATATGGGAAGTTGTCGTGGAATGATGAGGTTTCACATTACTTTGCTAGACACTTTTATGCAGATTTTTTCATGGAAATGCACCCTGATTATACTAGTCTACCGTCCAATTATTATGGGGCTGGTAAAGGACAAACATATGATCGAAGATGGGCATATCGAAATGAGACATTGCAGAGGCCTCCACGACCTTTAGTATCTCATCCAACAGGTGAATTTGCCTCACATTCAAAGTTGCAAGATACATCAGAGGTTGGAAAAGAGGCTAGGAATGCAATCAGGGAAAATTTGGAATCGATTTTTTATGGTGTTTATGTTGGTTTGAACCGTTAGAGAGCAGAATCCAATTCTCGAGCCAATTTTGTTTATAAAATAGATGATGAGTTAGATGTTGATACTGAGAAGGGGGTGAATCAGTATCCAGTACAATTTAAAAACCTTTTTCAACTTATACTTAAACCATTCAATTATATCCAATGAGAAATGAACAATAGTATAAGAGTTACACCAATACACCACAATACACCATGCACAATATATGAGAAATAATCAATAGTTTTTGTTCAAGGGAAGTAATGACTTACAAAGGTAGCTACAGCTTCCAAATGTAAAGGGAGGGATAAACCTCCAAGAGGAAGATACAATCCTCCAATATCAAGAGATATTTGAACTCTCTATCCTTGCCCCTTCATTCCACTCAAGAATATATGAGAGATAATAAAACTTTACATTAAATCATCACCATCAACCAATCATCACATAGAACCTGATAATGCTTTCTGAGACTTCTTCAATTTCTGCAATTATTCAATTCTTGAAGTACTCTGATCCTATAGATAATGTTACTCAATGTATTCTCTGAAAATCCTCTAATTTTCACTCCTTGAATCCTCCCCAAAAAGAGGTTATAGAAAGAATGGTAGACTTTATTCAATTCTGGTCTGCTCAGAAGACCCAACTTGTACAGCATGCCCCGCGCTCAATATTTAATATATGATTCTGAAACTTGCACACAAGAAACTACAGTCCGTACTATTTCCAATGGAAGTGGTCCCATTGCATTTGGAGTCTGTATGAAAAAGTCATGACTGTTTTACCCAGAACACCTGTTTATTGACTAGTTTCAGGACTGGTCACAAACCTTATATTCCACAGAGTGTATCTCCATAATTGTACCGAATCAAGAGCTAAAATTTTTACCAGAGGTACCTTGATATGTATTCTCAATACCATATTGAGTTCACCATCTGAATCGTTCTAGAAAAAATGTTATAGCAAAAATGGTAAGATGACCTGAAAATAACATACCTTAAAACACATCACCAAAAGACTTCATCCTCCCTTGAAATCCGGCCTTCTTTTACTTCTTCTTCCCTCTGAAATTCAACTTGTATCAAATGAATGTATAATGATATTTATTTATACCATTTATGTCACTTCCTTTTAACATTAGGGCCGACCTGACACTTTCTTATTTTGTAATTATTTTC
>JASDQU010100208.1:335703-361969 GCA_032191745.1 Picea mariana | reverse complement strand
CAGGGCCTACATGTACTTCCTTTTTCAATTCACTTTGTCATCTTCAAAAATTCATTTCTCCTCAACCATGAGGATCCATGTGATGTTCCACATACCACCGGAAACAGCATGATGTATACTATCCATTCATGGGTGTTGTATATGCATGTGCATTTTCCTTCATGTCCAAATACCTTTGTCAATCTTGCAGTCCAAAACCCATGACTAGGGTTGACATCAATGAGAACAATCAATCTTCCAACATTAGATACCATGTCAGTAGAAGAACTTAACGAGTATGCAAAATTTTGTTGTAATGGTTGGAAGGAGGTCATTCAGAATGATGAACCGAACATTGGATTGGTATGCGTTATAGTTAGTAAATTTTTTATGCATTTGAGGATGGTTTACTTCTAGTTCTAGATCTAGATACATATCATTGTATCTTTAGAAATAATTGAGTTGTTATTGTCATTAATTATAGTTTGGACATATGTTAAATGAATCTCCAATAAATAGGGGACTTGATTCAATGAGTTTAAATTTGGATGGGTTGAATCAAGTATGTGTTTTCTAATATTCACATATGAGCACTTTAGTTGTCCAATCTCCAATATTTTGAATAAGATCAACAACGTGATATTTATGTTTTTGTATAAATGTGAACACATTGAATCCTAGATTTAGTTCTTAGTTGTGTTTTTCACAGATCCCTATTCCATCTCCTACTACTTGAGCAGGCTTGTCCCAATTCTCACTGGGAGAGTTTGAAGAGGGCGGGAGTTCACAGGTATCATTGCATGTTGAAACAAATTTAGTTATATATGAAAATTACAATGTCATATAAATTATTAATTTAAAAGAAGAATGTCTTAAACAATATATAATTTATTGAATCTTAAAGTATAGTGGGTATAATTTATTGATATTCAGGTTGGCACATCACATGTATTACATATTTCAAAATTTAAAACTACAATTTAATGTGTTGAAATCATTTAAATTTAATTTTCAAATGTACAAATTTGAAATGTGTTATATAGGGCAATGTGGAGAAGAGAGTATCTGAGAGTGTGTTTTAACAAAATGTGGAGAAAGGAGTGTGGGAGATTAGGACTGAGGATGATGCATCCATAACTGGGAAGGATGCGTTTATTTATGATGATTCTTAAATGTATGTTCATTTCACATTAGTGAGTTTTAATTTTGTTTTATGTTGGGCCTTTTATATATAAGTGTTCAAGCTTATTTTTGTTGAATATGCTTATATTTTTTACTTTTTTCAAATTTTTGTTTGATCAACTTTTTAGTTTAGCCTTTCCTATTCATAGGGTTACTCAACTAGTGTCTATATAACTTTTCAATGCTTTGATCAATTATTTTGAAATATATAGAACTTCTATATAAGCTTATCATCATCTAAAATGGTACATTCAATCTTATTTATGTTTAAATCATGATAAAGACCTAATTTTGAACTTGAACATTTGATTATTTGAGAATAGACTCTATCCCACATCAGAAAAGGGGAAGTTTCTAAATTTTCTTCGATTGCATTCCTTGCCTTCTTGTCCAAGAATGGCATAGTATGGAGATTTGTGTTTTTTGCATATAACAAAGTGAATTCCTTCTTGGGGTATTGTCAAAATCTTAACTAATTGCTTACTAACCACAAAAACCAACATTCAAGTAGATTTACAAATAAGCTATGTACGTGCATGATCTCACTTATGTTTAGATCATGACGAAGGCATATTTCAAAGAGCATTTGATTATATGTAATATTAATACATCCCATGTTGAAAGATGAAAGGTTTAAATGGTTTTTGAAGAATGACTTAATATATGTGCAGATTTGTGTTTTCTGCATGTACATGAAAGATTATATGAGAACATTTATTCCACCGCAAAAACAGGAGATAAGTGTTTTCTGGAATAATGGTTTTTAAAATGGAGATTTGTGAAATTTCATAGATATAAGTAATTTCTTGGAAGAATGTCTTAATATGGATATTTATGAGTCATTTAATTTGAAAGGAAATTTGAGGGAATTTGATTATATGAGAATATATATTCCATTGCAGAAGAGGAGATAAGTATTTGACTGCTGAGGAGATAAGTATTTTACTGCTGAGTAAATAAGGTCACCTGGCATGAGAACTTCACCTGAAGGATCTAATACTTTATCCACGAGGAGATAAGTATTTTATTGGAAGAATGACTTAATATGGAGATTTGTGAATTTTCTGCATACACAACTATATTTATTTTCAAGGTATTATCTAACTCTGAACACTAAAATTGGTTACCAAGAACACAATTTTTCTCTTTAAAAATTTGTAAGATTTTATATAAGATTTTACATTGTTTAGATCATGTATGCTTAATATAGAGAGTAACTATTTTGGAAGTTTTGGAACTTCGTGATGTAAGTTTGGTTAAAAAAAAGTGCCAAAAAAGTGTAACAAAAAGAGAGCAATAATTTTAAATCTGTGGAACTCCGGTTGGGTATGTTATTATTTCTTATTGTTTATTTAATATTTAGTTAAATATCTTTAAAATATTTGCTAATAAAGTATATATGCTAATATGTTTTATTGGTTTTTTTTATTGTTTTTTATTGTTATAGATGTTTACATTATATTTGGTGGAAAATATGTTTACATTATATTCGGTGGAAAGGAGTATGTTGGAGGATGAGACTTAACTCTTTTGGTATGCATCTCATTTTTTCTTTAATACATGTACATATGGAGAAAGTTTGCATCAACTAAAAATCCAGAAGGCCATCCCATAAAATACAAAGTATGATCCTATGTGGCAAAATGAATTCTTTAAAAGTGCAATTGAGATGTTTAAATAGATAAATATTTCTCCAACACCTGTAGTTGCAGAATCAATATTTAAGCCAAATCCACAGCAACCAAAGGCTACCATAGAGTCATCGATGGATCCCTCACTAAAAACACAAAAGTTTGTTGATACGTGGATACAACTATTTTATGATATATTGGATGATGAACAAATTATTGGGAAGTTGTGCAATACAATCAAGTTAGCATTGAGAGATAAAGGAAACCCAAGGGACTTTATCAATGCCAATATTCCAGAAAAGAATGTAGGTAGAATGCAGAGAAGTAAAAGGAGATCTGATAAAGAGTTCAGGTTGAACGCTCACATCAATGACTATGAGATCATGGCTATTATGTTAGATTTTGGATCTGACATCAACATACTACCAAAGAAGACTTAGGAAGAAATGGGCAAGCCCAGGCTTGTATATTCCCCTGTTCAGTTGTGGATGGTGAATCAATATTGTATCTATCCTATGGGGAGGCTGCAAAATGTTGAAGTAGACTTGGCTAACATCAAAATAGTAGTTGATTTTGAGGTGATCGAGATAATGGAGGAGAAGGATCCTTATCCATCTCTGTTGGGAATTGATTGGGCCTATGAAAACTATGTTTTAATCGATCTTAAGAAGGAAACTATGGCCTTTGAATCTAACAAAATGAAGGTTACTCAACCTATAGATCCTTATCATGGTCCCAGATACACTAAACCAACTAATGATAATATGGAGGGATATTTCATAGATCAATTGTATGCTCTTACTATAGGAAAACAAGAAGATTAAATTAATCCCACTGCAGATGGATCCATAAGTTGGCGAAGCATTCAATTGGTGGATGAAGACTCTGAAGCAACTTGTGACAATTGCAAACAAGGAAGGTATGGAAATTTCTCCAACCATTGTGCAACTATCAAAGTAGTAAGGTGGAATGGAATGGAAATCAAGGAGTATCCAACATACAATGGTACCTTAGATATGCATAGTTTTCTCATTGACATGAAGGATAAGGTTATGACAGAATAAATAAAATCATCACTTGACCTAGCCTTGAAGTCTTCTCCATCAAGGTGGTGGGCTAGTCACAAAGGAAATCACTCATCTTGGGATGAAGTCAAGCTTTCTATACAACATTGTTCTATTTTTCTAACTAAAGTACAATATCTAGAAAAAGATCAGAAATAGAAGAGTCATATGTTATCCTTGGAAATATATGATGGTTAGCATAACCCAATTGCACACATTGTGCATTATCTAAAAGTATGCAAAGATACATAACTTCCCTCCTATTTATGGACACGTCAATTATTCCATTCTTTGGTAATAATTCCCAAGGATTGGTACATGCACGATGAGACAAGGAGGAAAACAACATGTTGGAAGACACTTCAGAATCAATTCTTCCATGACTTTCCATTTTATGGTAAGACTCCCAAAATCACAACTGTGCTCCAACAAATCAAGAAGATGTTTTTGGTAATGAATTTAAGCCTTGACATCCACTTACAGTCTACTCTTAGCATGAACACTTCATTGAGTATAGTTTGTTTCCATCCCTTATGTGAATACCCATGGCTTGTCGCAAAGTTGACAAGTACCCAGGAGATCCTGAAGAGTTGGAGGAGCTCAGACATTTAACCTTTCAGGAATCCACAGGAACAAGAGAAGTCAAGGATACCGTATCATGTGATATCAGCAGCTCATACACTCAACCTCTGAAGTTACAAAAAGTGAATAATGGGAGTGAGGAACATCCTAATATAGCATCTATAGGGGAGTATTGGGATAAGGAAACAATGACAGAGATCTAGGCTTTACTACGGGAGTATGAAGATTTATTTCCTAAGAGATTTTCAGAGCTAAAGGGTATTAAGGGAGATTTATGAGAAATGAGGATCGACTTAAAAATTGATTCTAAGCCTGTCAAACACAGACCATACCATATGAATCCGTGATTTAAGGAGAAGGTTAAGAAAGATATCAACAAAATGTTAACATCCAATTTTATTTTTCCTCTGGATGAGGCCAAGTGGATTAGTCCCATTTTGATATAGAGTAAGAAGGGTACCGATGATATTAGAGTTTGTGTTGACTACATAAGCTTAAACTCAACTTATGTACACGATCATTTTCTGACTCCCTTCAATGATGAAGTACTAGATTAGGTTGTTGGAAAGGAAGCATACTCCTTTATACATGGATTCTTAGGTTATCACCAGGTTATAATTATGGAAGAGAATAAGAGAAATAATACTTTCACTACAGAATGGGGTTATTTTGTTTATAATATTATCCCCTTTGGGATGAAGAACACCTCAGTTGTCTTCTCTCAGATAGTTATTGTTGCTTTCCATGACTTTATTCACAAATTCCTTGAAGTAGATATGGACAATTGGACCGTGTACAGTCTATTGAAGGAGCAGATAGGTTTACTACGGTTTATTTTCAATCATTTTAGGCATCTACAGATCTCTCTGAACCTGAAGAAGTATATTTTTTGTGTACCTTTTGGAAATTTGCTGGGATATATAATATGCATGGATGGAGTTTTGGTTGATTCTACAAAGGTTGTTATGATACTAAATATGCCTCCTCCTACAACTTCCAATCAGTTACATTCAACATTGGGTCACACTGGATATTATCATAGATTTATCAAGAATTTTGTAAGAATAACCGCCCCATTGGAAAATTTGTTGAAGAAATATGAAGCCTTCAGTTGGAATCCAGAGTGTGATCAAGCCTTTGACACCCTCAAAGAAAATTTGAGTACTTCCCCTATTCCGATATATCTGAATTAGAAGGTGGAATTCCATGTACACATTGATGCTTATGGTGTTTTTTTGGATGATATCCTTGTGCAACCCGATGAAGGAAATCTGGATCATCCCATCTATTTTTCTAGTAGGAATCTTTCTCAAGTCGATCACAACTACACTACCACCTAAAGGGAAGGTTTGGAAATGGTTTATGATTTGAAAAAAATTATACACTATTTGTTAGGAAGTCATTTTAATTTCTTTACCAATCATTCAACTATGAATATCTGGTCAATAAGCCTATGTTAGAAGGAATAATTTGTCATTGGTTATTGGTGTTTCAAGAATTTTCCTTTGAAGTCATTTTCAAGCCAAGAAAATTGAATGCCAGCCCTAATTATCTATCTCAATTAGAGTCAGGTGAGAGTGGTAGAGATGTATATGATCAACTTCGAGATGCCGATATTTTTAAAATTGAGGCTAACCCTGATTACCTTTCTGATATTGCATTGTTTCTCACTATTGGTATTGTGCCTGATGGGTATTCTACAACTCAGAAGAGGCACCTGGTGGTCCATGCTTCAGACTATGAGTTACTTGCGGGCTAGTTGTATAACTTGGGATTGGATAACATCCTTCAACGATGTGTAGTAGATCATGAGCGGCTAGATATCTTGTGGGAATGACATAGTGGAGTTGCAGAAGAACATGTTTGATGGAAAGAGACTTCCCAGGAGGTATTACAAGAAGGATTGTACTGGATTACCATCTTCAAATATGCCAAATATTATTCAAGGGCATGTGATGTTTGTCAGAGGATTGATAAATCATCATGCAGGGATGATTTTCCCTTACATCCTATTTAGGCTCTTCAATCCTTTGAGAAATGGGCAGTTGACTCCACAGGACCAATCAATCCACTAGCTAATCACTCAAGAGCAAGATATATCATCATTGCTAGCGACTATCTCACCTGTTGGGCTAAAGAAGAATCGGTCTGGGATTTCTCTACAAATACAATGACCAGGTTTATTTTTGAGAACATCATCACTAGATTTGGGTTCCCTCAGAGTTTGACCAATGATCAGGGTGAAAATTTCATCATTGAGACTATAGCCAATATCACCTATGAGTTCTTAATTCAACATCACAAAATCATATTGTATCATCCGCAAGTAAACAACACACTCGAAGCCTTTAACAAGATTCTTGAGAGAGGGTTGACCAAGGTATGTTTCAAAAATAAGGATGACTAGGATGACAGGGTTCCAACAATATTATGGACTTATAGGACTACTACAAATAAATCATAAGTATACTCTATTCCAATTGTTTTATGGAAGAGAAGCAATCATCCCCATCGATTTTATAACTCCAAGTTTATATATTGCGCAAGTGATTCATATGATAGATGACAAATCAATTGTGGAATGGGTTGTTGAGCTGATGGAATTGGAAGAAGATCGATTCCTAGTAGATTTTAATCAGACTATGGAAAAGTCTAGGTAGAAGGCTTGGAATGACATGCATATTAAGACTAAATATTTTGCGCAAGGTGATCATTTTTTTTTGTATGATAATAAGTATCAAAAGCATCCAGGTAAATTGCAGATGCATTGGCTTGGACCTTTCATAGTTGCAGAAAATTGGGACTAGAGCTGTCAGACTGGCACTACTAGATGGTATTCTCTATCTAGGATGGGTGAATGGAACACACCTGAAGCCCTACTTTTCTTCTCAATAAGATGAGTTTCACAACACTCCTTTCATAGGGAGTGAATCAAGTAAATATGGTTTTCAATTATTTTTGGGTTTCCCCTTTTCATTAATAAAGTGATGATGTGTCCAACTGTCACTTATCCTAGAGTCTAGTTGTCGTTGTCAGTTTGTCCAAATTGGATCACACCTTTGTGGTCGGGGAGTTTTACGTCAAATATTTTGGTATTTAGTACCTTCCAAGCTCGAAATTAGTGCCATGTCATTGTCAATTTGTTCGTTAAATATCGTTGGTACCTTTTTAGTCATTTTCCCATAGTTTTCAGTCCAAGTCATTTAAGCCTCAATGAATGTCGGTACCTTTCTGGTTAACTTCTAGTGCATTAATTAATTTTCCAATAGCTTGGATGTCCCACTACCATGTTGTTGATTGTGCCCTTTATTACCGAAATCCCCAAATAGATTTTTATGCAATTAATAGACATGTCCATTGTTAATGGCACATTAAG
Organism: Picea mariana; assembly: GCA_032191745.1. NCBI lineage: Eukaryota > Viridiplantae > Streptophyta > Pinopsida > Pinales > Pinaceae > Picea > Picea mariana. The sequence goes on along the minus strand of JASDQU010100208.1, from coordinate 354,155 downwards.
ATATGTAGTTTTCGTCTTTATGACATATCCATGTGCGTCCTATGTCACCCTCCTAATTACCCTCTATAAACTTGTTCTCATATCACACTCAATTCATTTCCTTCTACTATGTTGTTTTCATTTCTCATCTTCATCCCCTCAAGCATTCTGTGAGACTGCACCGACACCTCTCTCCACCATTTTTCCTTGTTTACCAACCCAGGTCAACTAGTATGGTTCATGCTTCTGGCCAAGAATTCCTTCAAAATGCCAATGTTCTAGCAGAATTCATTGATCCACGAGTTGAAATTATGGGTGATCTCCATGGAAAATTCGATCAAACTCAGTTGCTCGACATCAATTTCATAGATGCCTCACAATATACTCAGATGGCTATTCACACATTCATGGATTACTCAAATCTATCAACCAACTACTTGTAGTGGCAATGGAAATTGTCCTTCCTACCCCTCCAGGACATTACTATGATGAGATTGTGTGACCTACCTGTGTTTGGCACTAATGGAGAAGTTGCATGATGCACAAAATTCCTCATTAGCCAAGTTCACAATCGTACCTTACAGTTGGATAATGTCTAACCCTTCTATGTGGATGATATTCACAACCTGACTAGTTTATCCATGGAGGGACAAGTCGTCACACAAGGCTTCCAGGGTTCAGAGAAGCACGACTACAATAAGGGATAAATCAACCTCTATGACAAAGTTGCAACCAGGTGAGGAGTTCATGGAGTACTTATCGAGCCAATCAATGATGAGCAGGTCCACTATGTTTGGTATTTAATTGTTGGCAAGGTCATGAAGAACTACTTGCAAAGTAAATGCATGCTCAATGTTATCTTAGGGGATGAGTTATGAAAGGAAGGATAACCACTCAATAGATGTAATTACCTGCTCACAGAAATGTTGCAAGCATGTGTCGATGTGGATGAGATGGCCATTTACTTCATTTACGGTTATTTGTTGGTTTCCTTTGCAATGTGGAAATGGAAGACACCAACAGGGAATACACTGTTATCCAACTCCAACAACCATATTGAAAAAATATTCGACCCCTGGCATGCATGCACTAGTATCACTCATGACACAGAACACAAAGCTTCCTTTTTGTAGTGTCTCACTAACCTCATCATAGCTACACAAATAATGAGGATTCCACAGGCACTACTAAACTGGAATACTCACAACATATGGTTCGACATGAATCAAGATAGTACATTTTTGCGGCCTCTAGGTGTTACTCCGACATTGTTTCACATGAACCCCTTGTCATTTTACCTAGACAAGGCCATTTTGGACAAAGAAGTCACTACGTGGCTGAGAGCCACAAGAGAAAATAAGAAATCAGGTGTCTCATACATGATGCATGTCATTTCACAACGACCAGCTCCTACACATACAAATGGTGCAGGCCCAAGTATGAACCTGTTAAAGGGAGAGCGGATGCCTCGAGGCTCCAAGGAAGAATAGGACAAAGGTGAAGAGGAGGCATTACCTAGGTCAATTCCACTCTTTTTCTTGTCAATCACAAATGATGTCATAATCTATGGTAAGAAATTACGTAAATCCATTGTCATTTCTTTTCCTATTAAAAATCCACACATCAAATCTCCATCCACATACACCAATAACACCATAATCACTGAGGCCATTCCTATTTCTTATCTTCCACCTCCAAATCACCCATTCCATCCTCTATTCCCATTATCACTATTTTGGATGATCCCCCAATCACAACTCATCCCACTCCCATCCAAGAGGACGTCACCCGTAAACCACCTCGTTGGATTGCGACATCCCCATCCACCAATCCATCGTCTCATTCCCAATCCCACCTTGAAACCACTGAGCCCAAGTCTAGTGACCCCTTCGCTACGACCACATGAACCAATTAATGTCCCCATTTCGTCCCCCTCCCCCTAAATTTTGCAAGTTCATTTCCCATTGACACCCATCCCAAAACTCTACTCTCTCTAGGCACTAAGAAATCCGTCGAAGTGTAGAAACAATTAAGTTAGGATCCTCCAAATGAATTTATGGATACCTAGGAGGACACTCATTATGACCACAGTGTGAGCTCTATGAAAGAACAGATTGCACCAATGCTGCAAGATCCACAATAATGTCGCGCCATACTAGAATTATTCCTAGATCTCACAGATGTGATTGGGATGCTTCCTCCGAAGGTCTAGGATAGGATTGAACACAGTTTCTACACTACTTCTCCTAGTCCTAAGAGTGTTGGAACCCCCAATATGTCTAAACGATTTATCTCCAATGGTCAACTTCTTACCTCAAGGTTTTCTATCGATCCATATTTCACCAGTGGAGAGCTTGCGGCCTGGTCTAAACCACTGATCTTGCATATTATCGAGGAATCCACTGATCACCTTGAGAAACAGATCACTTCGATCGAGCAATAAAGTGAATATCTCACCCAGTAAATAGAACAGCTACGCGAAGATAAAGTTTCATTGTCATCATCTTGGGAGCACAAGCATTGATTGCACACACTGGTCGATTCTATTGTTGCGTTATTTTTTGAAAAATTTATCCAGGTCTATCCCACACTCATGCAATATTCTCTTGACCTTCCTGAGGATATTACCTTGGTTGCACCAGTGCACTAGCTTGAGATTATGGTAGAGGCATGGTCACAATTATCGAGGAGAAAATATACTATACAACAACAACTAGAATACATTCAAATTAAGGAGAAGGAGTATCCTAAGGCCATGCTCGAGAATATAACTCGGGTTATTGTTGAAGGAGACACAGGTCGCTCTTCCCTTCACTATCGGGCTAGTGAGTGCAACCAGTTGTTTGACATGGTCAACAATTGGTTCGACATCTTAAAAAAGAGTAACAAGAGCATAGAACATCTCTGGATTCAAATCCATAAGATGAACAAGGAGGCTCAAGAGATCACTGACCCCATTGCACAGTGGGAAAGGTTCATGAATATCGAATAAGTCGATGAGCGACTTGATGGAATGTATGAGGCCACTCAAGCTGCAAAGAAAGAACTCATGGATTTCAGGCCTATAATCCATTATATATATTTCAAGAAGAAATAATTGGATTCAGTTGTAGAGGGTGAGTGATAGACACCGTTAGCCACTAAGCCTATGGAGCATGATGTTGTAGTTGTGCAAGAATTCGTTGTGGGAGCCTCCATTTTAGTGCGGAAGTGGCATGACCGGGTGGAGCAATATGATAGCTTCCACCAGTAAGCAATGCGTTTCATCCCAGAGATGGGCCCTCCATTTGAAGGAATCCTATTAATAAAGTAGAGGGTTGACTTGAGGAAAATCAATGATTGTGGTCAAGGCCTGTTGGGACCTTTGTTTTTGGACATGATGAAGTTTTGGGGAAAGTGACGGATGATAGCTATAAGATAAAGAAGCAATGGAAAATAGTTAGAAGAATGGCGAGCTAATTGAAATCATAACAACAACAGAGACAAACAAAAATGCCATGCGTTAATTGGACGAGCAATGAAAAAGTCCAAGAGCATTGAGAGCTAGCAGGGAACATTCATAAAAGTAGTAGATTAAAGAATCTAAGAAGCAACCAAGAGAAAAATATAAATATGGAGCCATGTAATGAGAAAAGGGTTGGGATTGAGTCTGTCTTGATAAGATATTGTAATGGGTTTTTTTGGGAACATTGTGATTGTGCAGTCGAATATTGAGTATGTAATGGGAATTTTAGGGTTAGATGGTGTTGCACAAGCTGATGCATGAGTCATGGAGACCTATTGTAGGAGAGTTGATGGTATTGTTGATAATTTATTCAAATGGTTTGGGCCCTAAAAATTCGTGTTGTAATGATATGATATGATGTGTATGAATCTATGGTTCCGTCGCACATTTGTTTATTTATTGTTTGGTTAAGTATTTCATCATTGTTTATGGATATATTTGGGATATGCTAGATTTCTCTAACTAATGTTAAGGTAAAATTTATGTTGTGTTCTCTTTGACTCGCTTCATCTTCCAAGTCTCAAATACGCCTAGGGTGAGACTTCTTTCCCTTGCAGAAGGATGGATATGATGGAATATATAGACTGCAATGGTTCATGTTATCACTGATAGTCACCCTCATATTTCTAGAGGATAATCCTAGTACCCATCAAATAGATTTTTAAATGTAGATTTATGATATAATGTCAAATGGACAAAACTTAGCATGGCAATGTTCCAACACAGAAATCCTAGGCTAGAATGCATAAGCAAATGAGGTTTTGGCTAACTTCAGTCAGTGATTTAAAGATAAGTGTGAGTATATGGAAGACTTAATGAGAAGGATGAATAATTATACTATAAGCATCAGGCCTTCTAGTAGTAGGTGAAGAAAAATATCAGACACAAGAACTTCTTGATCTAAAACCTTAAAATACTGATAACATTTACAACAACATCATAATAAAACATACATTACAACACAACTATAATATCTCAATTGAATCATTCAATAATGAGAAAACAGAGTAAGAAAGAAGCAAGATAATGAAAGGAATCCAACTTTTATTAATCAAAATGTCTCAGATCTCATACATAAAACCAGAGTATGGCTCTGTCTTATCAAAAAATTACAACAGTGAGTCTATGCTCAATCATTCGAATCTCAAAATATCATTATGATGTTGTATATATAGTCTAAACAAAAAGTAATAGCATGAAGTGTGAGCTGGATCCTCTAACCTAGGATTCTCCCACTAAAAATTGAAAATCTAACATCTGTACAAGTGGAAACAACAGATTTCTAGAAACATGGAAAATGTTGGAAACAACTCTAACACTGTAATCTTGGCATAATTAGTTGTTCCTTGGGTAAATCTCTGTCAGTGCCATGCATCCACCAACTCCAGCTATCCTCCAAGCCTTTATGCTAAGCTCCATATGCCACCTGGTGACCGTTGATTCCCCTAAAATCCATCAAAACTAGAAAGGGCAACAAATCCATAAACATTGATTGTATCAACCAGTTAATAGAAAATTTCGTAGCTCATTTTGTAGAATATTTTGTAGCACCCGCCTATGTAAACTGTTCTACAAAAGATTCCATAGCGAACTACAATTTTGTGTCTGACTAGGTGATTTTGCAGCGGATTTTGCAGCAACTGTACAATTTTGTACGTGAAAATGATTTCGCAGTGCTTTCCGTAGAGAACTTGCAACTCTGTTTGTGTAGATGATTTCATAGCACCAGGTGCTACAAAATGTTCTGTAGCTTTCTGTGTAATGTCGTTTGAGCCCAAAAAAACCCAAAAATCTTAGCATAAGGTGTATAATCCTGTAGATGCCTACAATAGGTATAATCATGATACTTACCACAAAAATTCAAAATGCAAAGATGATCCTTATAAAAAATGGGGTCTTCTAGCCATTCCACTTCATCTCCTTAATCTTGCACATCTCCTTGTTGCAACTTGAGCTATCATATTAAGATTTCTTTGATCTAAATCATCTTTGAAGGGTTGCAACTCCTCTTTAAGCTTTCTGTTATGAGACTGTAAGTCTCCATTCTGCCTATACAAATTTCTAAGCTGCCTATGGAGTGGCAAAAATCTCCTTGCTATGAACTTAGCTAGCTCAAGAGTTTCCTTATACATATCCATGAGCTCCATATTTTTCCTATCAACCAATCCTTCTCCCTTCAAGTTGAAAATTTCCTTTCTTACATCTCTGAGTTGTCTGATCAGCCTCTTGAAGGTGGGGTTATAAGGAGGAGTGGTGATGTCTATGATTTCAACAGGCTTCTCAACATTCTCACCTTTACCCTTATCTTTCTTCTTGACAAGAGATTTTTCTATGGTTTCTTGTTCAACAGTTTCCTTCTGGGATGATGACCTGGTGAAGGGACTCCTAGCTCTAGTCTCAAATGCTATAGTAGGTGAGGGAAAGTGCAACTTTCTCCCTTTTTTGGTTGTGGTTTTAGCTAAGGGAACTTCTTCTAGTTATGGTGCAGGTTGAGGTGAAAGTTCTATTTCTGGAGAGTGGTGGGATTCCCCTTCTTCTTCTTCAAATTCTTTAGGAGCTTTCTTATCTTTGGAAATATGTTTTCCCTTTCTCCTTTTCCTTGTTTCTGTGTGGGAAACACTATGAGTTGGCAAAGGGATCTGCGTCTTGGATTGAGGAGTAGGGGCTACATTTAGTTGTAGATTTGCAGAGGAAATGAATTGCTCCCAAGCTATGTTTCTTTTCTTCAATTCCTCCATTACAATCATCCTAATCATCCCTGAGTGGAAAACACTGGTGTCCACAGCCTTGGACTTGGATTGGACCTTATCAACCATTATTCCCATACTCCTAAACAGATAGAAAGGGATGTTCATTAAGTCCTTTCCTATGAACTGCATCAAAATCCTAATTTGATATTGGTAGATCATATTAAATCTTCCCTCACAGGTAAAATATCTCTGGATGAATTTAAACATCTTGTCCAATCCCTCAACCAAGTGTCTCCTAGGCACTTCCTTAGATAGGTTATCTCCCTGATGTTCTGGTTTGAGGAACTCTTTAGAAAAGGCTGAATTAAGAGTCATAGATTTGAACTACCTTTCACCAGTGTTGGGTATCTCAGTGGCTGCTGCAATGGTGGCCTCAGATACTTCGAGTTCAGGGGTTTCCACCTTCACTTTAGTTACATCAAAGTATAATCCAAAATCCATGGATACCTCGGGATGTCCCCTCTACATATTCTGGCAGAAATTTAGATAACCAACCCTCTGGAAGACCTCTCTGATTGGAGGTTCAACATCAAACAAGTGCATATCAGAAGGCTCAGTCCTGACTACACTTCCACCCTTGTGACATTTCTTCTGTTGAGGTGTATCCATTTGATATAAACACGAGACAAAACACTACAATGATATGAGAGATATGGGAGGCCAAACAAGGACATAGGTCTATAGGGTTTGAATGATGGTCTTTTTAAAGCTAGCTTCTTTAAGGCTTCATGGTTTTTCTTCAATTTGACTTCTGATTTATGAAAGAGAAATATGATGGCTTAAGACGAGGAGGAAAACCCTATCAGAGAAAGGATATGCAAGGAGGCAACACTGCCAAGGTTTTTAAGCTAACATTAAACCACCATGTAGGGTCATCATCATTTTAATAGAAAGGTTGTTAAACTTTTCAATGTAAATAGAATTTAAAAGGGAAAAATCAAATGACACTGTAAAGGAAAAGAGTTGATGCAGGCTATATGAGCAGAGGATGATGATACTAAGTTTGATGCATAATTTACAACACTGGAACAGGGGATCTGTAGCGAAATTCGTAGCAGTTTCTGTAACATAGACATCAAGGGACAAACAATATATAGGCACGACAACTCTGATAGCAAAGTTGGTTCAATTGCAGTGGAAGAGACTGAAAATTCTGCATATAGATAAGAATTCAGTGATAGCATAGGTAAAGGGGCTGGCAGGTAAAGGGGACCACAATTTGCAGTGCCAAGTGCTACAAAAATTTAGCAGAGCCTTAGATGATCTTCAAATAGAGCTCATATGACTCAAGGAGTACTTGGACACCATGGTTGGACTGTAGATGAATTTCAGAAAGCATGAAACTTCCTGTAACCATCCTAACCTTCAATTTACCTTTGTCATTCAGTCTGTATCATAATCCGCAACATCTGTCTAGACTAGGATTTTCTGCAACACCGAGCTAGAAGAAGAATTCAAACTTTGATAAAACAGTTAGAAATCTTTAATGGCCAAATCTCAATTATTCCCTTTTAAAACATGGGTGCTGAAAACAATGAGATTGACATGACACCAGCTTCATAAATGCAATAATTATAAAGAGGAAGAGTGTACTCAAGATGCTCTACAAAAACTCTTGATCAATTGGCAGTGTACTAGAAGGAGTTTGATTTGATTCTCTAAATGGGTAAAGGGACATAGTGGAGGGGTTAAAGCGCATAATGGAGGTAGTGACGTGTCGGACTAGTGGTGGCATGGGGTTGATAGTGATGGTTGTCTAATAATGTGATGAACCAAGGTAGTGGTGATTTTAAGAACCCCCCCTAAATATATATGTATAATAATTGGGCAAATCCCCATGATACATAAGGAAAATTGAAGGCTATTTTATCAATAATATAATATGTATATATAATTTTTTGGCGAATCTTTCACTGAATTATAAAATCTTGTAAAAACTGGCGAATCTTTCACTGAAATATAAAATCTTGGCGAATCTTTCACTTAATTATTAAACCGTTAAAGTCTTGGTGAATTTTTTGTAAATAAGTGTTCCTCCTTGTCCTGTATGCTGGCCTAGTTAATATATCATAGAATTTATATGACATATGATGGATGATATAATAGAAGGTGTTTTGGCATAACCCATAAATTTGTAGCTTGTGTGTAAAGATCCACATGATCCACTTTTGCATCTGCTTCTGCTGGTATGAGAGTCTAGAGATATGCTAAAGTGTAATAAACCACTTATGAAATATAAAAACGAAATTTTCAGCGTGTATATAAATCAAAATATATTCATGCAACAACCAAATGTAAGAATCATTTCTATTTTATACTTAAACTATCAGTAAATTCCATATAACATGGGTTTTTTTTCCATTTCAGTGAATTAATGTAATCCATGTCTTCCTTTCTCCCTTCCCTCTTTCTTCCTGGCTTGGGAACTATAAATATTACTAATTTATACTCCTGAAAACTAGTTTCAGTATATTTAAGTGCATAAATTTCAAGATATTACAAATATCATAAACCAATGAATAAGGAATAGATTGTTTCAAAAGGGTGCCATAGTTGGCCTTCATTATGTGTGCTAAATGGTTTCTAAGACACTTTGGATCAAAAACATTGAATTGAAAGCATTGACATTTGCCAACTTCCAAATGTAGCATGCAATAAAGAAAGGAAATGTTTCTTTCGACAAAGTGCAACCTCAATGATTTCATCCTTAATTTGATTAATCAAATACCACTTAATACACCATACACAAGGGTAATATTTCTAATCCAACATATCTTTTTCATCCCATACACAAGAATAACAAGCCTAAGCCACCAAATCTTCAATAGGGAACATTTCCTTAAAATGTATTGAATTCTCAATGACATTGGTCAAGCATCCATTTTGCAAGCATGCCGAGACATTATTTAGTATCTAGTGCCTCGTGTAGATACAAATATAGGAAGGTACACTATCAAAGCTGCATGGTTGCATTAGTAGTTTCTTGTTGTCTCAGATCATCTTTGATTGTTTTCTCAAAATCATCCTGAGTATAGGGACATGTCACTTCCAACATTCTCATGATCTACGAAGAAAGTCCCATCGCATCCCATTTATGTTTTATTAGCAGTGTTGCCAAGTAAAATGGTGATCTAGGTGGCAGTTAAGGCCTTTTTATAATAGCCCTTAATTTAGAAGTTTCAGGTCAAATCTGAAAATCACATGGTTTGATCCTTTCCCAGTTGTTGTTTTTAGGGTTCATATCACTTTCCACATTATATATCTCAACCATAGCTTCCCAATAAGCTATCTTGCATCCCAATCAATGTTTGGAGTGAAAAGTTAACAATCCCAACAAATTAACTATTGCAACTAAAACTCGGGGTGCTCAACTCTTGGCCTTCCACCTGCTTTGTCCTTGGTATTTCTATATTATTTTCCTTTCATTTTATGTTGTATATGTTAATGAATAAGGGCATCACCCTCTTGCATGAGGCTTTTGGCTAATGGGAGCAGGATGCATCTCTTCTTAGAGATTGCTACCACCATTGTACACAACCAATAGAGAATAAAATTTATGTCCACTACAACATTATTGTGTTTTTTTTTTGCAATTGTCTTTAGTCATTTCATTCACTATTATACACATTATGTTTCTGAAAAATAATGTCTCCACCAGATTCCCTCCATAATCTAGATGACGATGTGATTATAAATTAGTGCAACTATGAAAGGTAGAAATTTAGAATCTATTTTCTACAAAAGGATACAAATCAAATATTCGCTTCTCACTTCAAACAAATATATAAGAAGTAAAGGACATTTATTTACCTCTTGATTTGGAAACACTCCTCAATTTCCCCCCAAATATGGCACTTAGTTCTGACTCCATAAAAGTTTGTGTTCTAATTATTTCAATTCGATTCTTAGGGACAACAATCTCCCAATCATCATTTCCACTAACTGTAACCAATGAAATTTTGTTGCCACTAGAGCCATCTAGGTCACTACCTTCCAGTTTAAGTAGTTCATTGTGCAACTGATCCATAACAAAACTAAGAAATTCTTGAGCATCTTCTTGTGTGGGCCTTTCTAAAGGACTGAGAGGTTGGTCAGGACTAAAGGTTTTAAATACAACATCAAACATGGTTGGATAAAAATACCTTCCCACCTCAATCCCTCCTGCTTCCTTTACATTCTTTTTCATACCTCTTTTCATTTGACAAGGATCCATCCCTTTTCTTTGCATTTGGCAAGGAGTTTCAGGGCATCCCTGACATGCCAATTTTGGGCTTATATAACAATGGTTTCCTTTCACAACACTATGCTTCTTTGGAGGATTTCATCAAACACTTGGATTGAAAAATCATATTCACAATGGAATTTTTTAGCACTCCTTAGTTTCCCAAGGCTGAAAAAAGAAGCCAAAGAGGTAACCACAGACCAATCTTTAGGATTGAGTAGCTAGCCCTACCGACCCAGAGAGGGCTCTCTCATTTAGATCAACCAACTAAATGACTGAATGAAGAAGATGTTAGGCTAGTTATTAAGTTCACTAATGGATAATTTGATTTGTTGGAGATGAGAAAAGAGATGAAGTCATCTTTTCAAATAGGTCACTGTTTTTATGAAACCCTAATGAACCAGAAACAAGGATGCAACTGTGGCAAAGGAAAGATAGAAGTAAAAATTGGTATGCTGATGATTTGGTTGTAGTATAGTGGTGATGGAAAGAAAAGGAAAGTGTAAATTGAGCATAAATTGCATATGAGTTCAATTTACAAGTTGAAGGTGTAAACAAAAATGGTCAACTTAAAACAATACAGAGCATAAGATTGAGTTATGTAAATCACTTCTTAATTTAAGCATGAAGACAATTACAGTATGGAGATCATAAAATCTATCATATACAATAGAGAAACATTACACAATTGAAGAAAAAGACTCATACCAATGATCAAATCACAAGAATCTCTTCACAAGTCTGCAAACTGTCTATGTGTTCAATTTAGGAAAAGTACAAGCATATGCCGCTTCTGGGATCTCAAAATCTTAGACATCCCACTTCTAATACATTTCATTACATTAATATATAATTAAAACAAGTCGAAATCCTCCTAAGGAGGTCGAATTCTACTCCAAAAAGTCAAATACATGCATCTATCCTATCATTGCTAAAACCTAGGAGGAGTTAGAACTGATTTTCCTCCTTTTCCTAAACTACTTGAGCTTGTCCTTTAAAGCATCCAATACATTAATTCGGCCTTATCAACTTGAAATTACATTTACCAAGCCTTAAATAAAAAAAAAAATTACCATTTACATTCACCAAATTATCATTTGACTATTGACATGGAGTAAAATCTTTGCTACACAGAAGCGTAGCGAAAAATAGGGGTCAAAGACGAGATGATATATCTTTAAACCTAATACATGTGTATAAAATGAAATGTTTTTTGTATATGAAGATGTTTTGGAAATAAACCTCTTTCGGTTTCCCAAAATTCTACTCCAGTTCTTCATAATATTCTCTGCAAAAAGATGACTAAAACAAGCCTTTGCGCATTCAGAAAAATAGGATGTAAATACATGCATGGATATCTCACCTTGTAACACCTGTATAAAAAGTGAGATAGGTTATTGTAATTTGTCCTCTTATGAACAAAAACCTCCTCTAATTTCCAAATATTCATCTCTGATATTCCACAATCATCTCTGCGAACAGGTGACTAAAAAAATAAAAACTCTAATGTTTTTGCACAATCAAAGTGCAGTCAAGTGCCAAATTTGGTTTTTGGAGAGGCCTGTTGATCCTTGTTGTAGATGAATAGATTCCTTGGAGTATGGAACATGATTATGTAGCTCTGATAAACTTTATCAAATTAATACTCTCTGTCAAACTGATACTCTTTGCCTTGTGACTAGGCAAATTTTGCTAGAATAGACCAAAATTTGACTTTTGGCTTTTGACTAACTTGGAAGATTGTAATGAAGTTCAAATGCCAAGAACATGGTATATTTAAGTTGTCATGATTTCCTATATGTGCAATATAGTAGGATGTTTTCTACTAGTTGAGGCATGACATCTAGTTTTGAAACTCTTGCCATGTTAGTTATCAACCTATCATGAATATGTGAGGCCATTGTGCATTTCAGTAGATTTCTTTTTGAACAGTGACCTCTATCTAGTTTTCTATATACTAATTCATGAATAGAGTCTTCAATGTTTAAAATTTAAACAATGACCTTTGTCTAATATTCTATATGATAGGCCATGTACAGAGTCTTCAGTGATCTGTGTTGTTAAAACTTGATTCAAATATTACTGGTGTTGTACTTGTCATTTCAATCTGTGAGTCTGATTATCATGCTCTTGATTGTATTGCCTATAAAAACATGACTAAAATGTGGTAATCGTAGAAATTGTTGTTGTGTTTATTTGATTGTGGCATAAACTTGCGTAAACCATCAGAAGCTGGGAAATATGCTCTGAACCCATAATTTCTAGTTAAAAACAACATTAAGTTACTTGTTGTTGTGTGATCTGTCCCTATTCAAGATTCATATAGACAAGTTGACTTGATTCCTTAAGCCTATAAGTTTCTGTCTCGATAAATTCAAAATTAAATACATGATTGGTATTAGTCCAAAATATTGGGAGCTCGTTTCCCTATTGCTCTGTATGCTTATGATAACTTGATATTGTTTATAGCCAAGGGTTTAGCTCAACCTGGTGTTGCCAATGTTGTTGGGCATGTGGCTAGTTCGATGCCAGGCTATAGCAGGTGGCTGGTTCGAGTTCCCCTGAGTGTGGTGCAATAGTCTACACCAACATGTCTATAAGGGATGCCATCTAAAAATGTGGGGAAACATCCCTCGGGTTTCCCAACGATGTTTTCCTTTGAAAAAAACTTGATATCCTTTATGTTAGCTGTTAGTTATATTTGAACACATTTGATCTAAACTTGTAATTGTGCTAGAATAAGACTAAAAGACTACTTGCATTGACTGTGGATGCATTTTTATCTGTTTCACAGAATTCTGATGTGCATATCATGGGAAGAATGGATATTTATTTCTCAAAATGTTTTGTGCAGAGAGATACAACAAGGCTAACCACCGAGAACAATGAACTGAAGCTGCAACTATAGCCTATGGAGCAACAAGCACAACTTCGGGATGGTATGATTAATTACAAAGTTTTTAGTGTATATTGCCAATATTCTTGTAGTTGCTTAAGGATTTTCCCTTAAGAAAGTAACATGAAAAATTACAACAAACAGTTGCTTCATTACTTGGACTTATGGTTATAGGTTAAGAGGATAAACGAGTCATTTTAAGAGTTGATGAGAGACAAAGAAACATTATATATTATATAAACATCCCTTGAAGCAAGTTTCCAGTTACATGGTAATGCATGCATGCCAAACACATCCATTATTGTTTGAAGGAAACCTCTTCGAACTCGAGATTGGTCAACTTTTTGAGACTTAAAAAAAAACATACTTGAGCCCCAACTAATGTTAGTGACACAATCAATTTGCATTCAAGAGACATTCTATGCTTTGAAAATTATTGACCTTAAAATCAAATTGCAGTTCAAGAGACATTCTAGGTTGAGAACTTTGATTTTAAGCTCAAGGATTTGTTGAGCTTAGTTTCTATGGTAGCTTCTCTGATAATCCAAATATAATCATAGATGGGTATTATGGTGAAAGAGGTAGTTCCATACTTAGTCCTTTTACCAATTTCTTGTGGAAATTATGTCCATCTTAAAGTGAAGACTGTCTGGAATATCCCCTGTATTTTTCTTTAATGACCAGCCTATTACATTTAGAGAGCTTAACAAATTGTTTAATGTTAACCCTCTTTGGGGTTCCATATAAGTCACTTATGGTTCTAATTCCCTTCTTATAAAAGTCTTATATCATTAGACGATGGTACATCTCCCAAGGATTTGAACACTCCATGATAGCATGGTGTCCACCATAAAGATTGGTTGCTAAAATAAATGCCAGAGTAGATTTACTCCCCATTCCATTTGAGAAATAGTTTATAATCCTCCCATGCCTTTTGAATAATTTGAAGCACGAAGGACCCTTGAATTTTGATGGGTGTTGGGGTAACTAGAAAGTCATGAAATTCTAATCCTTTCCCACATTTTCCCACACAACTCACTATGTGGCTCAAATTTTGATATAAAGGAAATCAAGTTGCTCTGATAAACTCATTGGTCCTAGTGTTTCTCTTTGAATCTTAACATCAAACTTTCAAAGACACCAATATCCCCAAAGTCCTTGGGAATGAATCAAACCTCCCTTTGCACATGGTGGAGGCCTTTTGTGATCAACATTGGCCCACAGAAAATAAATAAATTGCTGAATAAGTTTATTGTTTGTCCTGGCTGAATCAATTCCATTCAGTTTTTGGCCAATTGAGACAAACTACATTGTAGCTGGCTTTACTTGTAAGACCATGTCTTTTTCTAGTTACTTTTCCTTGAAGGTTTCTTGTATGTTTCTATTCAGGTTGCAGCTTCTTTTACAGTTTCCTCTTCTGCCACTGCAAGAAACGAGTCACTCACAATGCCTACTTACTAGCTGCTGGCCATTCTCACTTAGAAAAAGATTTTCATTTATTCTACCTTTCATTGCCTTCCTTGCCATTGTATAGTCTGGGTCATCTGCATTGCTTTCTTATGCTCAGTAGTCATCATGTTCTCATAGGATTGGAAGATGATGTTATAATGGTCAGCATACTGATGAGCCATTTTTGGCTTTCCAGTGATATTTCTGGTAGCTTGAATAACAATTATTCACTTAGGGTTATGCTTGGTAGCCATGGCTGTAGAGAATTTCTTGGATGATATGTCCTTGACTTTTAGCAACTACATATGGCTCAAATTTGGGCTCCCTTTGCATTGTGCACCTCAACAATTTTCACTGCTTGCAAGTTTTGTAGTCTCGGTTGGCAATTAGTTATTGGAAGGTTGTGCCTCGATTAAATTGACATTTTGAGTTTCCTAACTTTTTCCAATTTTTAGGCAAGTCATGTCCAGTCCAAGTCAAATTACAGTGGTAATTATATAGCCCCCTCCACATGTATTTTGAATGTTGTTTATGAAATTTCACTATCAAGCTGCTATATTTTCAAATTACTTCTTTGCTTTAACTCACTGGACCTACTGTAAGTATTGTTGTAAATACACCATCATTAATATTCTTCAAGGATAAACCCAAGATAAAATTTCACTTTACTTTTTAGTGTGAGCTTCAAAAGACAATGTGTAGATATAAGGAAGAAGTTTGTATCTCATACCTAACGCCTTATTTATAGACCTTGTGACTGAATCCCATAAGTAAATATCTTGGCGCTTTGATCCTTTGATCGAGTGATCTCTAGAAAAATGATAAAAGGAGACTAGTTGAATCCACCTATTGCAAACATCTTCGGTTGTGTCTTGTGAAAATCCACAAATATCAACACCTACCATTGGGAATCCAAACAATCCAAAGCTGAACATTGTAGGTATGGAGTACCAGAGATCATCCCATGTTGCAACATTGTCTCCTATCCAATGTGCAGTATGGGCCCCTGATCCAGAAAAGGTAGAATGGGTTAGTATGAATGGCATATTATTTAATGCCAAGTTCAATGCTATGTTTTTCATGATAGCCTTTGATATCCCATATAGATTATGAGCATTGTACTCCAAGATATAATCATAGTGAACTACACTAGTAGTCATGGTTCTGATACCCAATGGTCTTTGTATTCTAGAAGCATTGATTTTGTAAGGGGGATCATCCCATTTGGTGGTGTTGTCATTGTTACAAAACTAATAAACAATATGTTTGTCCATGGAAATCCCCTTCCTTTGACAAGGAACATGTGATCCCACTACAAAAGTTGGAAACTTCATTCATATCAAGCCAAAGGCCACTCAATGCAATTGTCTCATGAAACTCAAAGATTTTTTTTGTCTAAAACAACTGTGTATTGGGATTGAGTTTTCCAAAAAAAATGTGTATTAGGCCTAGCCACACTTATGCCAGATATGGTACACCTCCTCATTTAACAAAAAAATCATCTTTTATCCCTCTGAAAAGTCTTGTATGTTTCATTTAAGATTATTCCTACACAATTAAGAAAATTATTTGTCTGTTCAGAATATACTAATATGGCACAGTTCAGTTCTTATTCCTTTCTCTATGTTCTTTTTCTCCCATTATATGACAATAATGAATTGTGCCTTACCTGGGTCAATAAGGAGAACATATTTATGCCCATTAGCATGGATTCGTTCAACAAACTTTTGCATTTCTATCTCAGGGAAATTCACAGGATCTAGAGTAAAATCCTTGAAGTAATCCATATAATCAATGTCTGTCCAAATCATTTCTAGAGGAAATTTAGTTGTTGCATATCCATCTACAACCAATTTCATTTTCTTTTCATTTGA
This sequence comes from Picea mariana, assembly GCA_032191745.1. Lineage (NCBI taxonomy): Eukaryota > Viridiplantae > Streptophyta > Pinopsida > Pinales > Pinaceae > Picea > Picea mariana. Next base: position 337,480 of record JASDQU010100208.1, on the reverse strand, counting down.
CAAGGAGTTTCAGGGCATCCCCGACATGCCAATTTTGGGCTTATCTAACAATGGCCTCAATGTCCAAATTTTCTCATCTTATAGTCACTGGAAAGGTCTTCTAGAGGACAAAAGATCTAGGCTGATAGTTTCTTGGAATCTAATTTTCAAATTTCCATGATAATGATATAATAAAAACTCTAATATTCTATGGGACAAAGACAGAGACTTTCAACATAAGAGAATGTGACATATTGAAAATTAAAAGGAACTTGTCAGTGAGAATGACATGAACATGTCTTATATCAACCAAAACTTTGACTTATTATCTTCTCGTATTTTTAATGGATAGGTAGAATTACAATTTTTTATCATTGAAATTGCAGTGAGGAGTTGTTACAATGAAAACAGGGTCGACAAATCCATTTACAATATTAGAATTTGCAATTGCATTGTCCAAAATTGTGACTTTTCATCCCCTAAACTATTAATATAGTAAACAAGCAGTGTGTAATTTATTAATAGTTCCAGTGCATCTCGCAGTTATCAGGATAGTTAATAGGTCTGCACTTTCTTGCAAGTTTAGTCCATGCCTGCAGTCTGGAGTGCTATTAGACCTAATAAAAATCTCTCAGATCAGTCTAGCACACAGAAGTATTTTCAACCTGCAAACCCACAATCCCCTGTTTCAACCAAACCCCATTTCTAGCTACCAACCAATTTAAGAGTATGCACCTTTGGAGGTTGAAATACTTCTCAGAAGCAAGGAGATGAGATTTTAAAGTACACAGTAAGCTCCCACCCATCAAAATCTAAATCACCTTTTTCCCCATCGAAGCTATGGTAAGTAAACTTAAAGTTAAATCACATCTAGATTCACCTTGTTCCCCATCGAAGCTGTGGTAGGTGAACTTAATAGATAGCTTCCTTCCTCCCCTATATTCATTCACTTTCCATAGCACATTGTCAAAGCCTCTCAACCCTCCTGTATTCATACATACCACCAAACTGTCATCAATACACAATGCACACATATATGTAACCCAACATGATGTGTTCACATACATGAATATTTTTTTACAGGGCTCTAGTTAGCCAAATAAATGCAAAATTGGAAAAGGAAGGTAGGAAGACATTCACCATGGAGAGTGTTATTTCCATCTTTCTTGGGAAAATGGTAGGTTTCCCCGTTTAGCATAAACTGTGCATTCTTGACTCTGTTGGAGACACGACCCAGGATGGCACCAAGGTAAGGCCTAGTGGAGCTCACGTTATGCATCAATAATCAATCTCATATCATCACAAGACAGTCCACCATATCCCACATTGTAATGTACATACAACAAACTCCATCTAAAACTAGAGATCCAAGCCCATGTGGAAGGAAGAACTGTGAAAGTTAAGGCAGAACTATGAGAATTTATGGAAAAAAATTCTTGTTGTACAAAATAGAAATACTAATACATAGATACATTTGATTTGATAAGGCAGAACTGTGAAAGTTTATGGAAAAATTATTGTTGTGCCACATAGAAATACTAATACTGTGAAAGTTTATGGAAAAATTCTTGCTGTACCACATAGAAGTGCTAATACTATGAAAGTTTATGGAAAAATTCTTGCTGTACCAAATAGAAATTCTAATACATAGAAACATTTGATTTGATACCATGTATGAAGCTAAAGAGTCGTGTCCAAGAGAAACATCTGCTATATGACCTGTAGACATTAATATGTTTAATGCCATGAGATTACTGAAAATATGGTAAAAGAGAATAGACATTAACATGTTTAATGC
>JASDQU010100208.1:286628-313533 GCA_032191745.1 Picea mariana | reverse complement strand
ACAAAATGTGTACAATCAAAGTTGATCATGCTTGTCTTCATATGACATGAATATGCATTTGTCCCCACTGTTCACTCTTTCCACTCAGCCTTCAATGTAGGTAAGGTAAGGCAGTTGCAGGGCCTCTCCACTCCTGATTTGAGGGTGCCCATGGAGAAATACCTTTGAATAATTGTCGGTACCATAAAATTAGGGCGAAATAGCTCTTAATCATTTCCATTACTAGAAAATGGGGGCGAAATACCTCTGAATCATTGCCTTTACTAGAAAATCGGGGCGAATGGGAGGATCTAGTTCGAATTCTAAGGGGCGAAAATGGATTTCCATGCTATTCCCTCACAAATATCCACGGGCTAAGGGTTTTATATATAATTTTTTGAAAATAAACTTAGGGATATATATTTGCAAATCCCTCAAACCACTCCATGTAAATAATTCGCCCAACCAAAATTCCAAACCCCCTAATTTCGCCCATGAGGGAAATTTCACCCCTAAAATCACCCATGAAACAAGGGTATAAACCGAAGGAAATTAACCAAGGGTATAAACCATAGGTGTGGGTCAAATGGATGGGCCAACATCCAATATTTCATTTATTTTGAGCTAACCTAAGAAAACCATAAGGAGAAAAAAAAACGTTGACTTAAAAAGACTAATGGATAAAAAATAAAAACCTAAGGATGAAAGTTGACCATGACAACTTCATGTTATAGCATGAGCTGCATAGGGGATGGCATGCTCCCTGTGAGCTGCCAAGAACAAGCAACTTCAATGTCTTATCTTAGGGCTATATGGTCATTTATTCAAACAAAAAGAAAAACAAAAAGTGATATTTACAATGGAGGGACAACCACTCATGGCTCAATAAAAATACTTCTTTAGAAAGTTCCCATTAACAGGGCTACCAAAAACTTCAAAATCCTCCAAGTTTAGCAATTTATAAGTATTATTTGAAACACCTCAGAAATCTTGCAAGGACCAATACACAAGGCTTCGAATTTACCATGTTTGCCTTTGTCTTTCTTGGGTGCATCCCACTTGAGCACTAGATCTCCTAGCTATAAATATTATTTGCTTACCTTCTTGTCAAAGGATTTCTTGATCTTTTGCTGATGGTCATGTGCTTTATCAAGGAGCTTCTCCCTAGCCTGATGTACTTCTTCTAGTTGTTGTATCCTCCTGACCATATCATTAGGTTATCCTTGGTGATCCTGAAGGAACTTTTCCATATGCAATGCAAGTTGAGTAGGAAAGACAACTTCAATCCCATATACAAGATGAAAAGGGGAAATACCAAGTTACCTCTTTGTTGTAACTCTATCAGCCCATAAAGAAAATTTCAGCTTTGAGTCCAATGCTTTTTTGTTGTCTTCCCACAACTTCTTGACGATATTTACAAGGCTCTTGTTAGAAGACCCTACCAAACCGTTGCCTTGGGGTCAATAAGGAATAGAATGAACTAATGAAATCCCACACTTCTCACAAAACTTGATCAATGGTTCATCTTTGAAAGAGAAAACATTGTCAGTAACAATCTTTCTTGGACAACCAAATCTTGACATGATATCCTCAAGAAAACTAATGATTACCTTGTGGGAGGCACTCCTTGTAGGAATGGATTCTATCCACTTGGTGAAATAGTTAGTTGCAGTCAAGGTCCATCGGTGTTGACCACTGATGCTGGATGAATTTCCCCAATGAAGTCAAATCCCCACTGCTGAAAAGGGCCAGAAACCACCATAGGCTTCAAAGGCAAAGATTTGAGATGTTGCTTTCCAGAAAAGTTTTTACATTTGTCACAAGCTCTAATCTTTGCACAAACATCAGTAAAAATTCTAGGCCAAAAATACCCAGCTATGAGGATATTATAAGATGTGTTTCTCCAAAAGTGATGACCCCCACACAAGCTATCATGAAAATCAGTCATGGCCTTTTGGGCCTCTTGTGGATCTAAACATCTCAAAAGAACCCCTAGAGGACCATTTCAATACAATATGTGATCAATGAGACAATATATGATTTCCTTCAACTTCAAATCTCTTATCTTTTTCTTCTCCAAACCATCAGGAGGATGCAACTTTTGCAAAAAATAAATGATGTCTTTGCACCAAGTGCATTCTGCCAAGTTGGGGCCGATATGAGAGATTTTGTCAACAAAATTAGCTTGCTGATTTTCTGAATTTAGGTTCATGAAATTAACCCCCAGTGCTTTGCAATTTGATTCAGCCGGTAACCTATATAAACCTTGGCCTTTCACCAACTTAGTGGGCTTCATTTCAAGGTCAAATTCTAGAATTTCGGTAATCCATTTTCTCCTGTTCCCATCTATGTGAGGTTGGATAAGTATTTATTTCATAGAGGATGATGGAACATAGGCAATAATATTGGAATGCATAATGTATACTCTGAAATATTTGAGGGCTTTAACCAAATCATAAGCCTACTTTTCCATGATATCATACCTCATCTTTGCATCCCTCAATGCCCTGTTAAAAAAAGAAATAGGTTTCTCTAACCCCTCTGTATTTTTATGAAGCAGGAAAACAACCAATGTGTCATATGCAGCAAAAGAGAATATCAGAAATTCCTTTGAATAATCAAGGATTATGAGAACAGTTGCTTCAGTCAATGCTTGTTTGATTTGGTCAAAAGAATCCCGAGCTTTAGCAGTCCATTTCATCGCATTTCCTTTCTAAGCATAGATGTGATGTACTTAACCAATTCAACAAAGTTAAAGATGAGTCTTCTTATAAAATTGATTTTACCCAAGAAAGACTGAACTTATTTCTTAGATATAGGAAGAGATAAAGTCTGGATGGCCTCTACTCTACTTGGATCAATTCTTACCCCTTATGTTGATACAATTTACCCCGATAACTTGCCTTCCTTCATAGAAAACAAAGACTTCTTAGGATTGATAGAAAGACCAAACTTTCTGCACTTCAGGAATACCTTTTTCAAATGATGATAATGTTCCTTATCATATTTTGAGAACACTGTAATTTCATGTAGATAGGTTACCACAAATTTGTCCTTCTCCCCAATAAAGGCAATATCCATTACCTGTTGAAAGGTTGCTCCTGCATTCATTAGTATAAAGGGAATTTTACAATACATGAATGTTCCCCAAGGAGTAGTGAAGGTTGTCATATCTCTATCTTCAGGTAGGATAGAGATCTGACTGTAGCTTGAGAAGCCATCAATCATATACATCCTTGATGAGCCCGTCACTCTCTGCAAAATATGCTCCATCTTTGGCAAGGGGTAATTATCTTTCTTGGAGCTTCTGTTCAAGTTTTTGAATCAACACACTGTCTAATTTCACCAATATTTTTCCTCACAGGGACCAAGTTATCCACCCACACAGAGTACCTTAAAGGTATGATGATCTTGGCATCAAACAACTTCTTTACTTCTTTTTCCATAATAGGCAACAACATGGGATTTATCTTTCTTAGTTTTTTCCTAAATGGCTTGGTCTCCTGTTTCAAAGGGATATTATGTTCAATGATGCTTATGTCATATGTTTGTACATCTTCATATTTATAGGAAAATACATCATCAAACTCATTCAAAAGTTTAACATACTTAGCCATTTTCTCCTTTGACAAACTGCTAGACAATTTCACATACTTTGGATTTTCCTCTGTACCTAAATTGCATTCAGTCACCTCAACATTTTCAGTTGAAACTTTAACCTTAACAACAACAAAATTTCTGTCAAACAATCTTTCCAAAGGAACTATTCATTTTGGAATATGATTACTGGGCAATTGAACAATATGATGGTCAACAATTTTACTCAGGAAAATATCAGCATGAGGGCTTTTGGTATCATCATGATCTTGATCAATATGAAGAGCATAAAACTCTTCCACATTTTCTAGAAACATTTTGATCTCAAGATCATCCTCAAATACATTCCAATTGTTGACATTGTCAGGTATAGAGGGTCTATACTTCACTTCCACATCATATTTGAGCTTGGGGGGAAAAGGAGCTTTAAAATTACTTGCAGAAATAGCCAAAGAATCTACCATAGTATTTTCTTCTCTTGGAACAAAAGAGATATTAAAATATAAGAAACAATTATCAACAAGATCCTAAACTTCATTTATGTAAGTCCTTAACATGGGGTGTTTTGCTTGATACATATTTTTAACTCGATGTACAATTAATTCAACATCTCCAAAAACTGATAACTCTTCAATCTTCATGTCTTTAGCAGCCCTCAAACCCAAAACAAGAGCCTCATACTCTTATACATTATTTGTAGTTTCAAATTCAAGTTTATAATACAAAAGATATGATCTCTTGAGTTGGGGAAATAAAGGCCACTCCAGAACCAACACATTCCTTAGAAGAGGCTCCATAAAAAAACATCTTCCAAATAGAGGTATTTTGAGGAGGAATTTCACAAGTGTTAATGGGTTGTCTTATGATTTCAATAGGTGATTGAGGAGCATCAGTGAACTGTAAAATACTGGATCCTAAATCAATATCAACTGCAAAAATAGGGTGGTTGGTAGGATTAGCTTCATCACTGATGATGTAAGCTAGTTATGCTTCCCTATAAAGCCTTATGTGATCTCCCCCAAATACAAGAATGGTGGCATATGAAAGGTCCATATGCAAAGTTCCTCCTAGTATTTTGATCCAAGATCTTGACAAGAGCATCCCAAACTTAAGGGGGACATCAGCCACCACAATATCCATGACCACACTCTTCATGGTAAATTGGAACAAGGTAACAACCAGGTCTTTGATTACCCCAAGACACTTCACTTTTCTATAATCAAATGAGTATAGGTCATGATATTGTTTTGTAATTTCCAGCCCAAGCTCATCCATGACAATTTTAGGCATGAGGTTATGAGATGCACCTGATTCCATCAAGAAGTTGTGCAAAAATTTATCATGAATATTTAATGATGTGTAGAAAGGAGGAGAAGAGTCATCCATATCCTCTACTAAAGGTCTCGATATGACTGCTGGTTTTTCATCTTGAAGGTTCACTGAGTCTGTGGAATTAGAGGAAGATTCGGGTTGCAACATCTTGGAAAGATATTGTTTAAACTCCTCATTTTTAATCATCTCTAAAAAGGGTACTGGGATTTTTATCTTTTGAATCTCATTCTCAAAGCTAAAGGAAGAGGGAGATTTCATAATCTCCTTAATTTTTGGGACATGGCTGTTAACCACTACTTGAGGGATTTGTACCTCTTTTTCTTTGTTTCTAGATGCCACAGCTTTAGTAGAAGTTTCTGTTTTGGTGGGCTGATCAGATGTGTTAGGCTTCCCCTCCTTCTTTTTTGACCTTAGGTTGTGTTTATTTGAATTTTCATTGACTTTTCCCCTTTAATCAATTCATTCAATTGGATGTCCATGAGAGACTCTTCATATGCAGCTTGAGTTAAATGAGGGGATGGAGAGGTGTCACCAAGACAATGTATTTCTGGATCAGATTCTTCATCCTCTCCTTCTTCATCAACAACAAGGTTATTTTGGAGAGGGGATTGGACTTTTTTATCATCCATATCCCTATTTATTTGATCTCTTTAAAGGACATGATGGGCATTGTTTTTTCTTCTAAAATTTCCTCTGTTATCAACATTCTGTGTGTTTCTATAATTATGTTTTCCTTCAAGTTTCAAATTTTCCATTTCAGCAGAAAGTGATTTTACCAATTTTGTTAGTTCATAAACTTGAGGATGGACGGAAAAGGAATCATAGGTTGAATCTTCAACCCTACTTTTTCTCATGTCTCTATCAAATTTTCCCCTAATCTTGTCAGCTGCCAATATGTTAGATTCTACCTCCAAGGCTGCATCTTGCATATAAGATAGAGAGGTAGATCTTCTTTCTCTCAACAGGAAGAAAACCTTAGGGTCAAAAGCACTGGCATAGGTGATTTTGGCAGAAGTTTTTGTAGGCTTAATTTCAGTGGGGATTTTGTTGTACATTTTATTAAATCTTTTTGAGAAGTCTGAAACAAATTCCCCTTCTTTCCTCTTAAGTGACCCAAACTTTGTAATGTAATATAAGAAATATTTTTTATCCCCCCAATGCCTCAGAAAGGAATCATCCAAAGCTTCAATTCCAATAATAGATCCAGGAGTTAAACCCCTAAACCATTTCCTAGCCTCACCATCAAGGCTCTGTACAAAACCCCTCATCCATACATCTTCATTCTCAATATTACGATTGTCTGTATAACTATAAAATACTACAAGGTATTATTCTACAGTTATGTCCTCCTCCCTTGTAAACTTGGGCATGTACTTAAGGTAGTCTCCAACAGGGAGAGAATTCATAGGCTGAGGTAACAGGGGCATACCTATCATCCACTATGGCATCCATCCTATTCTAGGAAGGTTAACACCTGCCATTGGATTGTGAATTTTAGGAGAACAAGGGGGAGATTGAGTCTTGATAAGTACAACTTCAACTTTGATTATATGAAGCTTGGGAGAAGGAGGCAGGTTGGATGGAGAGATTTCAGTTTTCACAGGGAGAGGTTGAGTCTTGGAAGAAGATGGTGTAGGTTCCAAGGGAACTAGGATTTCGTCCTCTTTAGTCATGACAATTTTAATAGAAGGAGGAGTAGGAGAACCCAAGGTAGGAAAATATTCTAATATCTCAAGTCTAAACCAACTTACGACATCAGGAGAGGCAACAACTTTAAAACTTTCTTCTTTCAATTTGGGACTAAAAGAAGAGTATTCAACAGGGAAATTTTCAAAATCCAAATTTCTAGAAATTTCAAAAGAGGGTAAAAGAGCAGAACTGGATATAGCTACTAGTGTATTAATGACAGAATCAGGAAAATGACCAGAAGTACCTGGTACAATAGCTGAAAATCCTTCTTGAGAATATTTTTCCTTCTTGATAATCTTCTCTAGGTCAATTCCAGTTGTTTCCAGAGGTAGATGTGGAGTGCACCTCGTGTGTCTTCCTTTGGGAGACACAACTGAAACAGTGGAGTCGCGAGGTGCAAGCTCCAATATCCAATGTACTGATTTCTAATGCACATTTAGAATCAATATTACTTTATTGTTCAATCCCAGGGAAATGTTTTCAATTCATCCCCAACAATGGTGCCAAGAATGTTATAACTGAGAGTCACCCTCAGATTGCTAGAGGATAATCCCAGTACCCATCAAATAAATTTGTAAATGTATATTTATGATATAATGTCAAATAGACAAAACTTAGCATGGCAATGCTCCAACACATAAATCCTAGGCCAGAATGCATAAGAAAATGAGGTTTTGGATAAATTCAGTCAGTGATTTAAATATAAGTGTGAGTAGATGGAAGACTTAATGAGAAGGATGAATAAGTCTGCTATAAGCATCAGGCCTTCTAGAAGATAGGTGAAGAAAAATCTCAGACATAAGAACTTCTTGATCTAAAACCTTAAAACACTGATAACATTTACACCAACATCATAATCAAACATACATTACAACACACATATAATATCTCAATTGAATCATTCAATAATGAGAAACCAGAGTAAGAAAGAAGAAAGAAAATGAAAGGAAGTTGACTTATATTAATCAAAATGTCTCGGATCTCATACATAAAACCAGAGTATGGCTTTGTCTTATCAAAACATTACAATAGGGAGTCTATGCTCAACCATTCGAACCTAAAAATATCATTATGATGTTGTATATATATTATAAACAAAAATTAACAGCATTAAGTGTGATTTGGATCCTCCAACCTAGGATTCTCCCACTAAAAAATGAAAATCTAACATCTGTACAAGTGGAAACAACAGATTGCTAAAAATATGGAAAATGTTGGCAACAACTCTAACACTGTAATATTGGCATAATTATTTGTTCCTTGGGTGCATCTCCATCAGTTCCATGCGTCCACCAGCTCCAACTATCCTCCAAGACTTTATTCTAAGCTCCATCTGCCACTTGGTGACCGTTGATTCCCTCAAAATCCATCAAAACTAGAAAGGGAAACAAATCCAGAAATGTTGACTGTATCAGCCAGTTCATAGCAAATTTCATAGTGCATTCTGTAGAAAATTTTGTAGTGCCCTCTTGTGTAAACAGTTCTGCAGTGGATTCCGTAGCGAACTGCAATTTTGTGTCTGACAAGGTGATTTCGCAGCGAATTTTCAACTCTGTATGTGAAAATGATTTCACAACGTTTTCCATAGCAAACCTGCAACTCTGTCTGTGTGGATGATTTCGTAGCACCAGGTCCTATGAAATGTTTTGTAGCTTTCTGTGTAATGCAATTTGAGACCAAACAAACCCAAAAATCTTAGCATAAGGTGTATAAGCCTGTAGATGCCTCTAGTAGGTATAATCACGACACTTCCAACAAAACTTCAAAATGAAAATATGATCCTTATAAAAAATGGGGTCTTCTAGCTATTCCACTTCATCTCCTTAATCTGGTACTTCTACTTGTTGTAGCTTGAGCTAGCATATTAATATTTCTCTGAGCTAAATCATCTTTGAAGGGTTGCAACTCCTCTTTAAGCTTTTTGTTCTGAGACTGTAAATCTTTGTTCTGCCTATACAAATTTCTAATCTGCCTATGAAGGGGAAGAAATCTCTTTGCTGTGAAATTAGCTAACTCAAGAGTTTCCTTATACATATCCATGAGCTCCTTTATATTTCTCCTCTCAGCCAATCCTTCTCCCTTCAAGTGGACAATTTTATTTCTTGCATCTCTGAGTTGTCTGATCAGCCTCTTGAAGGTGGGGTTATCAGGAGGAGTGGTGATGTATATGATTTCAACAAGCTTCTCAACATTCTCACCTTTACCCTTATCTTTATTCTTAACAGGATCTTTTTCTATGGTTTCTTGTTCAACATTTTCCTTTGGGGATGATGACCTGGTGAAGGGCCTCCTATCTCTAGTCTCAATTATTGCAGTAGGTGAGGGAAAGTGTAGCTTTCTCCCTTTTTTGGATGTGGTTCTAGTTGAGGGAACTCCTTCTAGTTCTGGTACAGGATGAGGTGAAAGTTCCCTTTCTGGAGGGTGGTGGGATCCCCCTTATTATTCTTCAACTTCTTTAGGAGATTTCTTATCTTTGGCAATATGTTTGACCTTTATCTTTTTTCTTGTTTCTGTGTGGGCAACAATATCAGTTGGAAAAGGGCTATGCATCATCGATTGAGGAGTAGGGGCTACATTTAGCTACAGATTTGCACATGAAATGAATTTCTCTTAAGCTATGTTTCTTTTCTTCAATTCCTCCATTACAATCATCATAATCATCCCTGAGTGGAAAATAATGGTTTCCACAGCCTTGGACTTGGCTTGGACCCTATCAGCCATTTTTCTCATACTCCTAAATAGATAGAAAGGGATGTTCATTAAGTCCTTGCATGTGAAGTGCAGCAAAATCCTAATGTGATATTGGTAGATCATATTAAATCTGCCCTCACAGGTAAAATACCTCTGGATGACTTTCAACATCTTGTCAAATCCCTCAATCAAGTGTCTCCTAGGCACTCCCTTAGATAGGTTATCTCCCCGATGTTCTGGTTTGAGGAACTCTTTAGAAAAGGCTGGATTAAGAGTCATAGATTTGAACCACCTTTCACCAATGCTGGGTATCTCAGTGGTTGCTACAATGGTGGCCTCAGATACTTCGATTTCAAGGGTTCCCACCTTGGTTTTAGTGCCATCAAATTTTAAGGAAAACTCCTTGGCTACCTCAGGATGTCCCCTCTACATATTCTGGCAGAAATTTAGACAACCAACCCTCTGGAATACCTCTCTGATCAAATGTTTAGCATCAAACAAGTGAATATTAGAAGGCTCAGTCCTAACTACACTCCCACCCTTGTGAGACTTCTTTTGTTGAGGTGTATCCATTTTCTATGAACAAGAGACAAAACACTATAATGATTTGAGAGGTATGGGAGGACAAATAAGGACATAGGTCTTTAGGGTTTGAATGATGGTCTTTTTAAAGCTGGCTTCTTTAAGGCTTCATGGTTTTTCTTCAATTTGACTTATGAGTTAATGAAAGAGAAATCTGATGGCTTAAGAAGAGGAAGAAAACCCTATCAGAGAAAGGATATGCAAGGATGCAACACTATCAAGGTTTTTAAGCTAACATTAAACCACCATTGAGGGTCATCATCATTTTAATAGCAAGGCTCTTAAACTTTTCAATGTAAATAGACTTTAAAAGGGAAAAATAAAATGACATTGTAAAGGAAAAGAGCTGATGCAGGCTATATGAGCAGAGGATGATGATACTAAGTTTGATGCATAGTTCACAGCACTTGAACAGGGGATTTGTAGCACAATTCGTAGCAATTTTTGTAACATAGAAAACAAGGGCCAAACAATAGATAGGCATGATAGCTCTGATAGAAGATATGGTTCAATTGCAATGGAAGAGATTGAAAATACTGCAGATAGCTAAGAATTCGGTGATAGCATAGGTAAAGGGGTTGGTAGGTAAAGGGGACCATAATTCCCAGCACCAGGTGCTACGAAAATTTAGCATAGCCTTAGATGATCTTCAAATAGAGCTCAGATGACTCAAGGAGTACCTGGACACCGTGGCTTCACTATAGATGAGTTTCATAAAGCATGAAACTGCCTGCAACCATCCTAACTTTCAATTCACCTCTATCATCCAGTCTGTAGCATAATCCACAACACATGTATGGACTAGGAGTTTTTGTAGCACCGAGCTAGGAGCACAATTCAAACTTTGATAAAAAAAGTTAGAAATTTTTAGTGACCAAATCTCAATTATTCCCTTTTAAAACATGGATGCTGACAACAATGAGATTGAAATGACACCAACTTCATAAATTAATTAATGATAAATAGGAAGGGTGTACTCAAGGTGCGCTACGAAAACTCCTAATGAGTTGGAAACGTACTAAAAGGAGTTTGATTTGACTCTCTAAATGGGTAAAGGGACGGAGTGGAGGGGTTCAAGTGCATAATGGAGGTAGTGACATGTCAAACTAGTGGTGGCATGGGGATGTTAGTGATGGTTGTCTAATCATGTGATGAACCACGGGTATAAACCAAAGGAAATGAACCAAGGGTATAAACCATAGGTGTGGGTCAAATGTATGGGCCAAACTCTAATATTTCATTTATTTTGAGCTAACCTAAGAAAACCATAAGGAGAAAATCAAAATCAGACTTAAAAAGACTAATGGATAAAAATTAAAAACCTAAGGATGGAATTTGACCCATGACAACTTCATGTGATAACAGTTCCTTTTGTTGGAAACCTTAGAGAACCCTAGTCTCAATTTTTCACCAACAAGCATCGATGAATCCTTCAGCATTGACATAATTTTGACTCAATTTAAAACAAGGAATGTATTACATCGATAACCGATGAAGCTATCGAATATCGATGGAATTTGTTGGGTCCTTAATAGAGTTCACATTTTCCACCGATCACTAGTGAAGTCATCGATGTCAGTGAAACAACTATGGATTTGAGTGCCAAGTAGCAACTTGTTTCAACCGATGCTAGTGAACAATGAACCTAAATATAGATCTTAGCCATTCGATCGAAAACGAGGAATAATCTGGACCTTTGAAACTTTCTACATGAAAAATATTCCCCCCTGATGATACAGGTCCACATCACTTTCCACATCATCATTCCACATCACATACCTTGCTTCATCTATGTTATGTCAACCATCCACATAATCTACCATGTCATCATCCCACATCACTGTACATACTTCACCCTTGCCACATCATCATCTCTATGGTCGATCAACATAGATGATTTTAAGGATGAAAATTTATTTTAAAATGTAGAAATCTTGGCGAATCTTACTAATCCTTCATATGCTAAATATAAAGGTTTGGTGATATTTTTGTAAAAATATTCAAATTTCTAAGGATTTTATATAGTTTGTATAAAATTTTGGTAATTTTTAAGGTAAAATAATTTTATCCTATAGAATTCTCGCGAATCATTTTTAGAATGGAGAATTTTTTTGGGAAAAACCATGGAAAATTATCCCATGAGCGAAATTTATCCCCTAAAATCATCCATTTCGATCAATCAGAGGTCTTACAAAACCCCAACAATCTTTTCTTTGAAACCCTAATGTGGATGGAAGCCTAAAGAGAAGTCTTGATGTTCGACATTGGTGGAAATCTTATGGGTTGGGTGCGTCGGGAGTAACATGCATCCCCCGATGCCAATGGAATAATTTTCCATAGTGTAATCTTAGTCATTTGATCACAAGCAATATTAGATCTTGTATGTTGGTCCTCCCTCATGAACTGTGCTATAAAATGCCATGTTTTTTCTCGAGTGTTGAAAATGTCTAAAAAGTCGTCGATGAGAGAAAATACACGTTTAGTATTTTTGAGATAGCGTTTGATCCCAAACTCCATTTGAGGCATTCCTTATACCATTGGAAAGGTATCATTGAGAGATACAACTTTTTAGTTATAAGTTTTCCATGATTCTACATTATTTGTTCACGTATTTTTAAATAAATCTATGACATGCAAAATTCTTAGTGTATTTTTGTGATAACTTTTGATTTCAATCCTTATTTTAAGAATTCCTTACATAATTGGAAATGTATCATCGCTATCTATAAAAAAAAATATTGTGACGTTTTGTTGATTTGGTGTGGTTTGTTTAAATTTTGAAAAATAAAGGAAATCAAGCTCAGGAAAGTGACTTGAACACATCGTTTTAAAATTGATGGATTTTTTTATCTGATGAATTTTTTAAGAAAAGAATTGTGTATTCCTAATATACATCCGTTATGATCTATTTACATGCAAGGGGAATCATATAGCATGGTGAGAATAATTTCAATGTTTTATGTTGTAAATTGGTAGATTTTCGTTAGCTGACAAACACAAGCATGAGAATAGAGTTGGAAGAATTGTTGGTTGGGTGCATGACTGTTTCAATTTTAGAAGTGAATCATTACTAAATATTGAAGATTAACTCAGATGGATTGATATGTTCCTGAAATAGAAAATCAAATTAAAGATGCATGCATGAGATTGCTAAAGAAGGAACAACAAGTTGAATTATTTAATCAAGGAAATATTTATGAGGTTGAGCATCATGAATTGAAGTCGACAGTTCATTGAAGATGTGGTTGATTCATGGTATTTTGTATGGCTATTTTTATCAATACTTTTGTTCACTAAAGATGCAGATTGCATGAGTAGATTACATGACTTTTTATAAAGTCAATTTTAGTTTTATTTAATAATGAGATTATTTTTTATACTATAAGTAAAGAGATTGACCTCTTAATAAGAAGTCTTTGATCTCTAGAACTATTTCAAGAGGTTTTCTATATATTGAGGGATTTCAAGAGGATTCTAAGCGAAGAACTGTTTCAAAGATGAATTCAAAAACCCTTTGGAGTCCATACATTTTGGTTTGCTAAATTTTTGTGTGTTTATTCATCATTATGAATTATTATACAACTAATTAAATGTTACATGCATCTAGTAAGAATTGCAATAATTTTCATTTATCTTATTTGGTTGAATGAATGGTTGGATACTTTGGTGAATAATTATTTTCTTTATTATTTAATCTTATTTTTTCTTTTATCTGGGATATTGTGGAATTATTTCTGAGTGTCTCACAGTTAAATTTTGTCTCTTTCTGATGTTAATCAGTTACTATTTCCAGGATGTTATCTGATGAGTAATATATTCTTAATGGAGTTATTTCTTCAGAAATCTAAAGTATCAAATAGTGTTCATTGACTATTTTCATAGGTTATCCTCACACAGATTTCTCTAAAATCCTTAGTCTACTTCTTTCCTGTAGTAGATAGATTTAAAACACAAAACAATAAAACGAACGAAATTAGATAACTTTTAAATTCCATTGAACGATTGTGTTGATGGGGTAGAAATTCCCTACAAAAATAAGGGGTACTCCCTAATACACGGTCCAATTAGACTATGCGTTGTTTGGTTTATGAGACCCATCCGGATTCTGGCCCGACTGTCATTACTGGTTATGAGGTTGAACGGTTGGATGGTTATGCAAATGAAGATGTAGATGAATACTATCTAAAAGAATAAAAGAAACATAATCTACTCCGACCTATCTTATCTTAGTTAGGAGAAAACTATCATAACTGAATGAGCTGAAATGAAACTAAACTCCGCAAAAACACTCCAATCGGATAGATGTTATGAATATGCAAAGTTAGATAACACATGTATACAATTGTATAACCAGAATATTCTAAGTCATATTACTGCATACATTAACAACTCATATGCTCAATACATAAACATGAGAAAGAATAACACAACTATCAAAAAAGTAGCAATTTCTTTAAGAATAATCTATGGGAAAAAACAAATCCTTACACTGCATTGTAAATAGTAAATAATCTGCTAAAAAATAGTCGGCATCTAGCTACCATTTACAAATAGTTGTTCTCTCTATCAAAATTTCCCCTGATGGATTCTTAATATTAGTACTTAACACAATGTTATCTATGAAAATAGTTTCTTGAGTTTGTATAATGCTTGAAGAGCCCCTTGAAAATTGGTCTCTTCATTTATTTATACAACTATTACTATATCCCAAAAATTCCTTCATGGATTCCTTAAGAATCAGTTACAAAAAACCTTTCAACTTCCCTTACTAGTTTTTTGACACGCGTGAGAAAAATAAGAAGTTGAAAGTGGCTGCAAAAAGACAAAATAGAATATAGTTAACAACAAATATGAATTTTCTATTTTGTCTTGTCTATGTGCTCTTATCCCTGATGTGGGTAGTCCACATATCTATCTGATCATAGAGAGATATGATATTGCGATAGGACAATTCTTCAAGAGAATCCCCATGCATGGTTGTGTTGTCATTGCGAGTCTGCATATATTTTTCTAAGGTATCCATGAATGCCTAGATCATGGTGTGGACTTTGGTAGGTTGTATGAGATGTTGTTCAATCAATTCCATCATCACCTTGGTGGCTAATTTGGTTATCTCTCACATGTGAATTGAGATCTATTGTATCTTTTCAAGCAGTTGTTCCATTGTGAGATTCTTTCCAATCTCTTCCAGGGGAGGGAGACGACACTTTCATATCAAAAATTGTGCTTCTTTGTGTATTTGTGTACATATTTCCATCGAGCTAGTCATTTATTTATCTTCTATTTTTCGATCTTGTTAGCAGTGGTCCAACGAAGCATAGTCAATATTTATTTCTATGCTTGAGGGGTGAGTAAAATCAACTAGTGCATCTAGGTTCTCAATGATCCATCTGTAAATATCACCAATACCTTCTCGGATAGTGATGAGCTGAGTTTTCTTGGCCTGTACTTGGTTATGTTGTTCTTTAATAGTGGCTATCATCTATTGAAAAGGTGTAGGTGGGCACACATGTCTATGATGGCTTCCTCTAGTTCTTCCCTAACTTTCTCTATGCTTTCCTTGAACTCTTTCAAGCTTCCCTCATCTATATTCACCTTCTTTAGCTTCTCTTCCAGCTCTCTCATCCTAGTATCATTCCTTAGATTATGGTAGGCTAAAGTTATTAATTTTATGTTTTATTATCGTGGTGAAGGCAGTGCCAACATAAGATATGGAGATTGGATTCTCATTAATGTTTTCTGTTACTAGGGTCTGTGTGAGGACTAATATTGGATTGCCTCCCATGACTGACGCTTTCCTTATTTTCTCTTGTACTATTCTACCCGTGACCTTATCATATTTTAAATTCTTCATATTGGTCACCTTTCTTTGTTTATATGGGGTGTGAATGCCCAGATCCATCTTGTCGAATTAGGTGTGACTGCTAGTGGCTCCTGTTGATATTTTCTAGATATCAGTGTCCATCGAAGATAAAATATGCATCGTTGTTATGAGATTCTTCATATTTCTTGCATTGTTCCGCATCAACTTCCTTGTCTGCAGACTCATTTGTTGTTTTGTTTGTCGTTGTTGTTGCATCTATTGTAGCTCTTTCATTTTTTTCCTTTTGTTCATATTCTTTCTCGGCAACCACCTTTTCTTCTACTTCTTCTTTAGTTGTCATTGCATTTGCTTTATCTTTAGCTCTGGCTTCATCATTTTTCCTTTTCGTTTCTACATAATCCTCCTTGTGGGTCTTTTCTTTATTCCTCTTTTTAGTTTTGTCATTGGTAATTATTCTTTCATTGATCTAGAATGCATAGATGTGGTTGTAGCATATGCCTATGCTTCTGCTCATTCTTCTTCTTTCTTTCCATCTTCCTCATGGGATATTTCTTCATCTGTGATTATCCCTAATATATTTCCTTATCTCCTAGAAATGACCTCGTCATATGTCCTAGCCCCGCAATGGACTTCCTCTTCCTCTCATGTGGTCGAAGTGTATTCCCATGGGACACTATATTTATTATAGTGCTCCTTGACCACTTTCTTTGGGCCGTTCCTTCTGAATCACTCTTCTTTGAAGTAATACGATAGTAACATAATAACTTCATCTTGAACTTGTTTGGTTTTCATGAAAGAGTAGGAGATGATCCATAATAGGAGTGAGGGCCAAACATATTTCTTGTCTTAGTAGAGTAGTGCCCCAACTCTATTGATAATTATTTGGTAAGCCAATTCCTAGAGCACCAACATGTTTGGGACAAATGTGGGGAGAAAATGTCGGGCCTTGGTGGCTCCATATATTCCAATGTATGTCTCTTTATCCATTAAGTATCAGTCCCCTATCCTTCTAATTATTGTTAATTCCTTGTCGGCCATGCACGGGGTTGGTTTGTAGAAAATGAATTCATAAAGTGGGTCCAAGAAATGGTCACGTATCATGTGGTACTTTTTCCTACACCTGTGCTTCCATAACACTTTGAAGTAGATTTGTATGGTCGGGTATGTCAGCTTCCATGCCCATACCATATTAGTGTTTATACTCACAACAATATTGAGAGGGAGGGGATGAACACTCTTGCATTAACCTTCTGTATTTTTCTTTCCTTTCAACCAGTTAAGTTATTTATAAATGTGCACTTAATGATATATACAAGTGGAAATCAAAATATCCATCCATCTAAGTTATTTATAATTGTGCACTTAATAATAGATACACACATAAATCAAAACAAAATAGTGAACACAGTACACAAATATTTTTACGTGGAAACCCAATGCAGGAAAAAAACACAAAACATCTTTATGTTTTTCTACAAGCACCAAATTACAAGTTATAAATTTTCAGCTGAACATGCCCCCACCTGTCACAGAAAACAGGGACACCAATCCTCTCAGGAACCAATCTGTCACAGATAATGAGGACACCAATCCTATTAGGCACCAATCCTCAGTGATATTTGATTCACCCTAGCACCACCCTACCACCCTAAACTCAGAAAAATATGTTACATCACTAAATCTTTCAACACATCCTGACAAATTTACATTTATGTTCCTATGAATTGTTACAGTATCATCTTCCACCTCACTTCGCGCACACATCCACGATCAGAGTGCATCCATTCTTATACTAATTTTCCCGAGTTCACCTCCTTGTATGTGGATGCATAACAGTTACAATGTGGACACAATTTGACCACATAAAAATCCTATTAGTTACAATTTTGTCTAAATAAAATATGGCAGTTATATTGTGGACAAACTTTAACCATATCAAAATCATATTAGTTACAATTTTTTCTAAATAAAGTATGTGGATGCATGAMTGTTACATTATGGACAACCTTTGAATAAATCAAAGGGACCAATTCTTCTTATGACTGTGCTCTATATTATCCGAGAATCTCCTAAAGAATGACACAATAATTTCATTTTGGTCTATAAATAATCSATTGTGCAGATAGAACCAGAGAGAAAGACTCAAGTCACAAGGCTTCATCCTGTCCCACTTGTCCTGCAATGTGCTTACTTAATCACCCCATCAGACTGTAAGTGCCCTTGATGACTCTTTCGATCACATTCTACTTTGGACTTCATCTCGTCACACTCCACTACACCATTCATCGCACTGACTCAAGGCTCCCTGCAGTTTTTCATCTGTGCAATCTTCCACACACTTCGTTGTAGTTCACATTTTCATTTGTCACTTGCTCAAAACATTGTCATGCTATGGAATAAACACCCACTAATTCATTATGTGATCATGGACAAGGGACTTTGTCGCATTCCACTTCACTTATGAACTGCGTTGTAGGTTATCCTCCTATTTTGTGTGAACTCTTGGAAAAATCAATCACTTCGATGATTTATTTTGCATCATTGATCCCCTATGTTGGAATGTTGTTAAATACTGAGAGGGGGGTGAATAAATATTATTTATTTTTCTCAAATTAAACTAATTCTTTAATTATTAATATATGAACCATAGCAATTTATCAACAAGAATGTAAAGAATTCTACATTTTAAATGTTACAATTATAAAAATTGTATTTCATTTACAAGTTGCAGATTGTAAGAGACACCAATATCTCTTCTTTTGAGCACCAACTCAAGGAGACAACAATCCCCTATTTTCCAAGCACCAAATTGAGGAAGCACCAACTCCCTGTAGATCAGGCTCCAACCTGTAGAGGACTCCAATCCTCTTGTTTTCAAGCACCAACTTGAGGAAGCACCAACTCCTTGTTTTAGGCTTCAACCTATAGAGGACTCCAATCCTTCCTTGCTCCTCCCTTCCACCCTCACTTCATGTGAATGTTTCAAATTCTTCCTTGGACTCTGTCTATGTTTAGATCTTCTGAATTAGACCACAGAGACACTCTCCTTCCACTATACTTTTATGTTTATATATAATTCCAACATGTATGAAATTTAAACATTGTGTCTCTTTGTATGACCCAATGCACCTCTTTATTTAATTTAATAATAATTCTAACATTTTGCATTAAATTTTTTATCTTTAATTCAAAAAAATTCAAATCCCTTATAGGTTGTTCAACATTAATGGAATATATGGGTGCTAGAAACTGTTTATTGTTGTTGTAAAATTTCTTTGAACAAACCTTGATCCTGAGGTATTAATTATCTTAATCATGAGTATCAGTTCTTCTTATTTTGGTCTCACACTTACATATTGATCCAATGATATACGATCAATCTTCGTTGTCCACTGTCGATCCATAGAATTTATGATTTTTGTGGTTTAGTCCAGTGATCTAACGTTCATATTCTGGGTGGTTACGAATTATTCCACAAATCATTCCTATGTTCTTTTAATGGGCTTTCTCCAAGTATTCTAGTTTTCCTAGGTGCCTAAACATTTGAGTAAGTGACCTCAACCATTCAATAATTGTTCCTCTACAATTACTCCAGGAATATTGTATTTGTTGGATTATTGAAGATCAATATGTTTGATCTGTAGCCTATCCATCTCACCAACACATAATTCTTTGTTTAAAGAAATTATAACTCTGGTTGTTTATATGACGAGCAATTATCGACCATTCAAGACACAAGTTGATTCAGAAAATAAAATAGAGTCGACCACCTAGAAGTTGAAATGGGAAAAATGAGTAGGCCAAAATGCAAGTAGGGTCAAGGAAAAGTAAGTTGACCAAAGTCAAGTCTACAAAAAATAAAATAGATTCGACCACCCAGAAGTCGAAATGGGAAAAATGAGTCAGCTAAAATTCAATTCAGGTTGAGGTAAAGAAAGTCGACCAACAATCGAATTGACCAAGAGTCAAGAAAAGAAAGTTGAAGGCAGTGCAAGTCAAAGTTATCCAAGTCGAAGTCAGATGTAATGCAATTCGAAGTTATCCAAGTCGAAGTCAAAGGCAATGCAAGTCAAATTTATCCAAGTCGAAGTCAAAGTCAATGTAAGTTGAAGTTATCCAAGTCGAAGTCGAAGGTAATGCAATTCGAATTGATCCAAGTCAAAGTCAAAGGAAATGTAAGTCAAATTTATCCAAGTCAAAGATCAAGAAGTTTACAGATACTCTCATACCATACCATTTTACACATTTTATTGAGCACCAAATTTTGATATTTCCCCTTTGCATTTAGATAGGATAAATTTAGTATCCATAAGTAATCATTGTTTAGACAATGCATGAGTTTGACAATATTATATGCTCAATTTTTATGATGATGACCATAATATTGACCTCTTTGCATCAATTCCAATACCAACATCATATAACCTCTTTGACATCAATCCCAACACCATAACATCATGTCCAACATTCTCCCCCTTTGGAATTGATGGAAACAATGTAAAAACACTTTATTTTAATTGAGTTTTTATTGTTTATTCTCCCCCTTTGACATCAATGGAAGAAGGGATATTTCTCTACTCCCTCTGTGGTTATACTCCCCCTTTCCATGTACTCCTCCTCTGATGAAACATGTGCAATTCAATTAGATATGGAGATTACCCCCAATTTATGTCTAAGGTATTCAAAAGTACTCCTGGGTAAAGGTTTTGTGAATATATCTGCAATATTTTCTTTAGTATCCACATATCCCACTTTAACAACTTTTTGAGAAACGTGTTCCCTAAAAAAATGAAATTCGATTGGGATATGCTTGGTTTTTTAGTGCATGACATGATTCTTAGAAAGTTTTATAGAAATGGTATTGTCACAGTTAAGAAGAATTGGATGATCATACTTTATTTGTAAGTATTCCAAAGTTTGTTTCATTCAAATTACTTGAGTGSAAAAGGAGGAAACAACAATATATTCAACTTTTGTTGTAGATACTGATATGGAGGGTTTATTTTTACATATCCATGACACAAGACATTTTCCTAGGAATAATGCTCCTCCACTAGTTCTCTTTCTATCTGTTAGCACTAGAAGTCAATCAAAACTGCAGAAAGAATGARCCTAGTACCCATTTAGATATAAGTGATTATACCAGGTTTAAACTCAGGTGGATCAACAAGGAAGAGAAAGAATGAGGGTAGAAAACTATCTGCAAAGTGATTCCATTGGGCATGGAGTCAACACATCCTACACATCAAAGGCACTCAAGATGCCTACCAGACCAAATGGGATATAATTGATGGATGGAGGTATAAGGAAGATAACAAAAAGAATAATATCATCAAGTAGAGATCCTCTCTGCAAAAATGACTTAAAATATTACTAGAATAGAGATCATGAAAGGAGGAAACTACTACAAATCATTTGCAGCTCATGAATCTCCTGCCCATGAAAAACCATTTATATTTAATTCTTGCAATTCCATTCGAGAAATATGACAAGGTAAAATGATAATAAAGAACTGTAACACCCATGTTTCCCCCATCTTGTAATTAATAATAAAATAGGATTTACCATGCTAAGGCATGTGGACAGTGTAAATGTATTATTGTTTGAGTTGCCAATAACTAATTGTGGGGGTGAAGCCTTGCAAGTATTGGCCATGATATCACTAGAGGAAAGAATGTGAAAACTATATGGGAGGGTCATTATATCAAATAACCCCAAATTCCCTTGATGAGGATAATAAACCTCCTTCAGATCCCAAGGACAGAAATCAGTTAATGAAGAAAGGATGAATGGTTGAATTATCAACCACTCCCATGAATGGAAGCATGTCCAAAACTGTAGAATGTCATCTTGAAGTACCACTGGGTATGACAAGCCAAGCTGACTGGAGTTCCCTTCTGACAGAAGGAACAGGATGGGTCGAGAACCATCCTGGAAGAAATATATACAAATGGATAAGGAGAATATGTGGAGCTCTCCAGTGGATAATGAAGAGAAGGTCACGAGCTTGATGCTGAGTTAGCATCTGATAAACCTCGCTGAGGCCATAACAGAGAAGAAAATCTATGAAAGTTTGCAAAGAAAAAAACCCGAGCAGAAGCTGAAACAGAAAAAGAATCCTTGAGAACTGCGAGAGTTCCCTGGTGATATCATGGCTTGGAACGAGGGTGGCCAGAGTGATAAGAATGAATTCCTATGATCCTATGGTCGGGTGGAAGGACGAACACCCACAGTCAGTTAGTTGGCTACCACCTGTAATAGATAAGTAATCGCATATCTTGTGTATTTAAGTGGTACTGTGAATTAAAGTTGGATATCCTATGAATGTTGCAGGGATGGATATGTTTTCTTAATGATTTATACTGTATCCCTTTTTGCGTCTAATTGATTGTGTAATTAGGCAAGTAGGAAATTATATGGATTGGACATGTTTTATACTCGTAAATTTTTGCACCCTATGGTGGCTTGAGCTAGAGCCACGAACTATGAGTTCATCGACCTTGGGAACAGTTTCATGTATGAATTTTGACCCTCCTAGTCATTATGAGTCCCTTGGAGGAAGGAGTCTACTAAAGCTCAGGAGAGATATTGCATGTATGCACAAGATCTTTGCGAGGAAAGTAGAGATCGAGAACCACTTAAGTTCTAGAGATTAAGGAATGAGCGGAAGGGGTGCGTGAAAGAATTATTCCAAGCATTACATTAAAGAGAAAGAGCGCAAAGCTCTTAAGCCTTTCAGAGCCAACAAAGCTCAGGAAGAATAACGAGTTTGAAGTATCGAAAGGGAAGGTTCCTTTGTTTGGAAGACGAACGAATGAGAACTATTTGGGAAGAGCCAAGGTCCGTTGTGATGGTTGGATATGGGAAGGAGTGTGGGAGTCAACCCCTTGAGTCCTTCAGACTTCGCAAGTTTGGAGAATTGAGAAAGTTCATCGTAAGGGAAGTAAAAATCCCTAAAGTCCCAAAGTTACTCTGAAACTTAGATCTGAGGATGCCCGAGAGCCATCCCGACCGTTGGATCTATGAGGTAATCAGTCCGGTGCTAACCAACTCTGAGAGATTTCAATCAAGGAGTGAGTCAACCTACCGAAGTCCCGAAGTGTCGAAGTCCATCCCAGCCATTGGTGCCATGAGACACATGGCACCAAATCCTTTTCTTCATAGGTTTAATTCTCCAGAGGAAAATGGATTGTGTGAAGTGAGAACTCCTGAAGGCCAAAGTGTTGGAGTTCATCTTGACAGTTGATAGTAGGGGATGCGTGTCCGGAGATCTAACACTCTGGGAGGATTACACTTCGGAGGTTTGGGTTGGTGAGCACATTGAGATTCCCGAAGTGCGAAGCCCCGAAGTGATCTGTAGCCATCAATTCGTGGGAGACACACATCGATAGATTATGAAATCCGGGTGAAATCCTTTCGGGAGAAGGTGAGTTTGGAAAGGTAGAAACTCCCGAATGCCAAAATCTCGAAGTAAACCATGACCGTTGACTGCTAGAAGGGAACGTGGTGATAGATCACAAACTATGGGTGGAATCACTCTGGGAGAACGTGAAGAAGAAGAGTTTGAAATCGCTGAATCCCAAACAGTCGAAGCAGCCAAGAACCGTCGATCTGCAGGAGGACTCATGTGATCAAATTGCTGACTCCAGGTAAAACCATTCTGGGAGAAACAAAGAGTGAGGAAAAATGAGATATGAGATCTTCGAAGGCCAAAGTTTTGAAGGAGATGAGGGTCGTTGATTTAAAGAGGACACGCGTTAGTATATACCAATTGTCAGATCGTCCGAAGTAAGTCTCAAGCGTCGAATTGTCCGGGGTGAATTTGGACCGTCTGACCCAGAAGAGACATGGCGTAGATCGGTGGATTCTAGGTAGAGTCTCGATGTAATTCATAGCCATCATATCAAGAGGACAGGTCGTACAAATTTGTATATTTTGGGTAAAGACCCGAAGCAATCCTCAACTGTCCGATTCAAGTGGACACGCGACAGGAAATCGCTTACTTCGAGGGGAAGCGAAGTCTGAGATTTGAGATCTCAAAAGTCTGGAGACCTGAAGGAGATTGATTGTTGATCGAGAAGGGAGCCAATGGACCATTTATCTAGTTGAAAGGGCCAAGGTCTCGAAGCGAAAGCAGAACCGTTGGATTGGGAGGACGCATGGCAGACGATCTGTCATTTCAGAGAAATCACTTTGGAATAAATGAGAGTTTGAGAATTGAAACTCCTGAAGGCCGATATCGCGGAGAAGATCGTAGCCACACATATAAAGGGACAGGTGTCAGCAGATTTTCCATTTCGGAAGATTGTCATATGGAGAAAAGTAAAGATTTGAGCACTGAAAACTCTGAAACTTGAATCGCGAAACAAATCATGTCCATTGATTTGAAAGGGTCAGATCTGATCCGCAGGTTTGAAAGGGACAAATCTGAGCCATTAGTTTAGAAGTATCGTAAATATCGTGAGATCAATGGTCACGTCGCATTGTGGGGATAGAAGGTGTTCGAACTTTTAAAATTTGAGGGCGGGCCACAATTGAGACCACGGTATTGACAAAAGGACACGTGGTGGCTTGTGGTGAATTGTGGGGTGAAAATTATTTTGGTTCCAAACCACTCTTGTTCACACCCGCAATCATGTAATTGGCGTTCGGTCATAACCTGCGATCACATGCAATGGTTGCCGAGAGAAAAGGGGCTAACACCAATGCCGAGACTTCGTTGAAGCACAAAGGAGAAGGTTGAGGGTATCATAAGACCTGCACTAGAGGTTGAAAGGGCATGTGTTTGATTAATAGGTGAGACTATCAAGGTATCAAAGTCTCATTTGACTTAGAGAACCAGAGAATCTTGACCAGAGGGTCGGGCTAAGTCCCAGACTTTCCAAATTAGAAATCTTGGATGGAGAATCTATCCATTAAGAAAAGTAAAAAATTTCATGCCCCATCGTGGGTGTTTTACAAATTGGTATCAGAGCATGGTTACAACACTTGGGATGCTTGGGCTTATGTACGAGTCGCATAAGGAGATATTTTTATCTGCATTTACTCCTTGAGGAAAAGGACTGTAGATTGAACCTGTGATTTTGGGAATTCTTGTTGAATCTCAGCAAAAGCATTTCTTTAGCCCTTATCAAAGTGATAAATACTCTTATTGGAGTAAGGATATGCTAATTAACATTTATAATAAGACTTGAATATGGATAGCTGAAGGTTGCATGGTTCTGTCAAGAGCAGCTGAAGCCCGAAGTTCGGATGACCTGGTGTTCATAACACTGTTTCTAAGAATGAATAGTTGGAACTTCAGGCACTGATGATGGTGGATTATATAATGGTTAATACCTTTGTGGGATTAAAGGAATCTGATAGGATCAGGTAGGATACCTGGCATTTATAGTTACTGCTTTATATTAAAATTAGAGTATATAACTCCTCATGACCAGAGAAAAGTGAGATGGGTAAAACCCTATGGACGCTGAGGCAAGAAGGTTTTCTTGCTATACGTTGTCGCATAAAGAGGAAAGTGACCCTGGTTGGTTATTTCATTGAGAGAAGGCAACATTAATACGAGATATGACTGTGAGATTATTCCTATAAGTGACTAAAATCTCAAACTAAAGGACACTAATGATGAAATTAAACTATCAAGCAAATGCATGAGGTAAAAAGGTGCAAGAGATGCACCTACTTATACACGAATGTGTATACACGGTCATAAGGATTATTGGAAGATCCTTGGGAAAAGGATATAGAATCCTGATATGTCCATGTCTGTGAATGACATGGAAAAGGTGCAAGCAATAAGCTAGCATGATGAATACTTATCAATGTTTAATTATGCTTGAGTGCATGGGTTTAATGCATTGTGGAGCTTCCTAATATGAAGCATGATATTAATACCAGTTAGGTATGAATGATATTAAATGTGCAAGTGATGCACATGTATGATGTAAGAGTATAGTTATAGGTACAATATGGTTTCCCTGATGAGTGAAACATAAAGCAAGAATTGTTCTTGCCTAGAATAAATAAATACTATGGATGCATCACTAACTCCATTCTGAAGAGTCATGAAAGTTATGTCCCAAATAATAGCTTGAGGGGGAATGTATTCCCTTTCCTCAGGAAATACTAATATAATTATCTAAAAAGGATAAATGAGCAAAGATGATCTGTTGTCATAATAAAAGGCAAGTGATTATTCCTTTGAGGATCACAGGAGAAGGATTGTGAACAATCCTGAGTCGACTAATCTTAAAGGTAAATATGTAGGTGGGTTGTGAAACATACCTATGACCGCTACAGGCAGGTTTAGGATTATGAATATAGTTAAGTACATCATGGATGTAAGTTAACAAAACCAGAGTATGTATGGATACATAATTTGGGTACATGACAAAGGTGCGTGTTTATATTCCTTATGGAATATTGGGTAAACTGCTAAAGCTAACTCAAGGTTGAGTCCATCACAGATAGTGATGGACATGCAATAAGGAATTTGCATGCTGAGGGAGTTTCCTGTGGAAGAATTGTGTGAAAACTCTGTCAGGAGGACATAGTCACAACCTTAGTAACTGCTGAGAAACTGAGCAATGAGATACAATCTTATATATATATATATATATATATATATATATATATATATATATATATATACCAGAATCCTGGATTACATTTTGAAAAACATCATGTAAGGAATAGAAGACTAATAAATGAATATTGACCATTCTGATAACCGAATGGTAATGTGTAGGATGCACAGGTTCTTGATCCATTATGAACAAAACAAAAAAAAGTTTGGTATTAAAGCATGTTGTTGTATTCCAAAAAGGTTAGGGTGAATCCTAACCAAGGCTTCTCAAGAAAAAGAGAAGGAATATCCCAACAGGGAGTAAATTGAAAAAGCAGAGAAAAGACATTGAGGCCTTAGAAATAACTCAGTTGGGCTAAAAATTCGCTAGCAATGTAGAAAGAATTTGAAGAATTGGAGAAACCTAACTCCTTTCTTGCTATTTGTTATGTTTCCTTTGGAATAAGAAAGTTGATTTACTAATGAAAGTAATTGTTTTGACACCAGAGTGATGAGGATTGTATTACTGCAGAAACTGTTGAGAACTATCGGTATTGCACTCATAAAAACATTAAGGATAATGCGATGAAGTGCATACAGATATGCTAGGACATGTCTGAAAATGATTTATTATTATTATTATT
>JASDQU010100208.1:264157-283821 GCA_032191745.1 Picea mariana | reverse complement strand
TGTTTCCCCCAGCTTGTAATTAATCATAAAATAGAATTAAACATGCTAAGGCATGTGGACAGTGTAAATGTATTATTTTTTGAGTTGCCAATAACTGATTGTGGGGGTGAAGCCTTCAAAGTACTGGCCATGATATCACTAGAGGAAAGAATGTGAAAAATGTAAGGGAGGGTCAATATATCAAATAAGCCCAAATTCCCTTGATGAGGATAATAAACCTCCTTCAAATCCCAAGGAGAGAAATCAATTAATAAATAAAGGACTAGTGGTTGAATTATCAACCACTCCCATGAATGGAAGCATGGCCAAAAATGTAGAATGTCAGCCCAAAGTACCACTGGGTATGACAGGCCAAGCTGATCGGAGTTCCCTTCTGACAAAAGGAATAGGATGGGTCAAGAACCATCCTGGAAGAAAGATATACAAATGGATAAGGATAATGCGTGGAGCTCTCCAGTGAATAATGAAGAGAACACCATGAGCTTGATGTTGAGTGAGCATCTGATAAACCTCGTCGAGGCCATAACAGAGAAGAAAATCTATGAAAGTTTACAGAGAATAGAACCSAAGCAGAAGATGAAACAGAGAAAGAATCCTTGAGAATTGCGAGAGTTCCTTGGTGATATCATGGCTTGGCATGGGGGTGGCCAGAGTGCTAAGAATGAATGCCTCTGAGCCTATGGTTGGGTGGAAGGACGAACACCCACAGTCAGTTAGTTGGCTACCACTTGTAATAGATAAGTAATCACATATCTTATGTATTTA
Organism: Picea mariana; assembly: GCA_032191745.1. NCBI lineage: Eukaryota > Viridiplantae > Streptophyta > Pinopsida > Pinales > Pinaceae > Picea > Picea mariana. Next base: position 283,056 of record JASDQU010100208.1, on the reverse strand, counting down.
AGTGGTACTGTGAATTAAAGTTGGATATCCTATGAATGTTGCAGGGATGGATATGTTTGCTTAATGATTTATATTGTATCCCTTTTTGCATCTGCTTGATTGTGTAATCAGGAAAGTAGAAAATTATATGGATTGGACATGTTTTATACTCGTAAATGCTTGCGCCATGTGGTGGCTTAAGCTATACCCACAAACTATGAGTTCGTCAACCTTGGGCATAGTTTCATGTATGCATGTCAACCCTCCTAGTCATTCTGAGTCCCTTGGAGGAAGAGAGATAGTGCACGTATGCACAGGCTCTCTGCGAGGCAAGCAGAGACTGAGAACCACTTAAGTTCTAGATATTAAGGAATGAGTGTAAGGGGTGTGCGGAAGAATTCTTTCAAGTGTTATGTTCAAGAGAAAGAGCGCAAATATCTTAAGCCTTTGAGAGCCAACAAATCTCAGGAACAATAGCGAGTTTGAAGTATTGAAAGGGAAGGTTCCTTTGTTTGGAAGATGAACAAATGAGAACTGTTTGGGAAGATCCAAGGTCCGTTGTGACCATTGGATATGAGAAGGAGTGTGGGAGTCAACCCCTTGCGTCCTTCAGACATCGAAAGTTTGGTGAATTGAGAAAGTTCATCATAAGGGAAGTAAAAATCCACGAAGTCCCGAAGTTAATCTAAACCTTAGATCTGAGGATGCCCAGGAGCCATCTCGACCATCAAATCTATGAGTTAATCAGTCCAGTTCTGACCAAATCTGAGAGATTTCAATCAAGGAGTGAGTCAACCTCCTGATGTGCCAAAGTCCATCCTAGCCATTGGTGCCAGGAGACATGTGGCACCAGATCCTTTGCTTCGGAGGTTTAGTGATCCAAAGGAAAATGGATTGTGTGAAGCGAGAACTCCCGAAGGTCGAAGTGTCAGAGTTCATCCTGACCGTTGATAGTAGGGGATGTGTGTCCGGAGATCTGACACTCCAGAGGTTTGCGTTGGTGAGCACATTGAGATTCCTAAAGCACGAAGCCCCAAAGTGATCTGTAGCCGTCGATTCGTGGAAGACACACATCGATAGATCATGAACTCCGGGTGAAATCCCTTCGGGAGAAGTTGAGTGTGGAAAGGTAGAAACTCCTAAACATTGAAATCCTGAAGTAAACCATGACCGTCGACCACTAGAAGGGCTTGTGGCAATAGATCGTGAACTCCAGGTGGAAGCACTCAAGGATAACGTGAAGAAGAAGAGTTTGATATTGTCAAAGCCCGAATAGCCGAAGCGGTCAGGAACCATCGATCTGTGGGAGGACACATGTGATCAGATTGCGAAATCTGGGTAAAACCATTTCGGGAGAAACATAGAGTGGGGAAAATTGAGATTTGAGATCTCCGAAGGCCGAAGTCCCAAAGGAGACGAGGGTCATTGATTTAGAGAGGACACACATTAGTATATCTCAGTCGTCAAATCGTCCGAAGTAAATCTCAAGCATCAGATTGTCCAGGGTGAATCTGGATCGTCTAACCCAGAAGAGACGTGGTGTAGATCGATGGATTCTGGGTAGAGTCCCGACGTAATTCATAGCCATCGAATCAAGAGGACAGGTGGCTCAAATCTGTATATTTCAGCTAAATACCTGAAGCAAGACTCAACCGTCCAATTCAAGTGGACACATGGCACGTATCCTCTTACTTCGAGGCGAAGTGAAGTCTAAGATTTGAGATCTCAGAAGTAAGGAGACCCAAAGGAGATCTCGATCGTTGATCAAGAAGGTATCCGAAGGACCGTTGATCTAGTTGAAAGGGCCAAGGTCCCAAAGAAGAAGCAGAACCGTTGGATTAAGAGGACGCGGGGTAGACGATATTCCATTTTAGAGAAATCACTCCAGAATAAACGAGAGTTTGAGAATTGAAACTCCCGAAGGACGATCTCGGGGAGAATATATTATCTTCACATCTAAAGGGACAGGTGTCAACAGATCTTTCATTTCAAAAGATTGTCATACAGAGAAAAGTAAATATTTGAGAGTTGAAAACTCTGAAACCCGAATCGTGAAACAAATCATGTTCATTGATTTGAAAGGGTCAGATCTAATCTGCAGGTTTGAAAGGGATAGATCTGAGCCGTCAGTTCAGAAGTACCATCAATATCATGAGATCAATGGTCACGTCGCATTGCGGGGACAAAAGGTGTTCGAACTTTAAAAAGTTGAGGGCGGGCCGCAATTGAGACCACGATATTGACAAAAGGACATGTGGTGGCTCGTGGTGAATTGTGAGGTGAAAAGAAATTTGGTTCCAAACCACTTTTGGTCGCACCCGTAATTGCATAATTGGCATTCTATCGTAACCCGCAGTCATATGCAATGGTCGCCAAGAGAAAAGGGGCTAATGCCAACGCCGAGACTTTGCTGAAGCACAAAGGAGAAGGTCGTGGGTATCATAAGACCTGCACTAGAGGCCAAAAGGGCCTGTGTTTGATTAATATGTGAGACTATCAAGGTCTCAAAGTTTCATTTGACTTAGAGAATCGGAGAATGTTGACCGGAGGGTTGGGCTGAGTCCCGTACTTTCCAAATTAGAAATCCTGGATGGAGAATCTGTCCATAAAAATTTTCACGCCCCACCGTTGGTGTGTTACAAGAACACAAATTCTGATAAACAACTTTCATGAATATATAATGACAAAAATGCCGACAACACATGCCCTCAGGCTTACAAATAATCAGATAAACTACCCCTGTAACTCTCTTAAGATTTTTCCAGTCATGAAATCGACCCTTTCCTTATAAAAATACCCTCCATATATAGTAAATGATCTCTCTCTACTCTAAGGAGGTATAAAATAAGGAGATACATAGGATCCTCCTCCATTCAGGACTTGGTTACAAAATATTCCAAAAAAAGCATAACAAATTCCTTTTTTTTTTTTTTATCTTGTCTATTGTGATAAATTCCTTTTGAAACAAGTCATGCTACTTGATCTGGTGATAGAAAACATGTCCCTCATGTCCAAATACCTCCTAGGAAACCATTCAAACCTTCCCTGACAGATGAAATCCCTCCCATAGCTTGGATTTTCCAGACTGTTAGAGCTCGCAATTCCTATGCAGGATGCACTGCGAACTTTCCAGTAGATGGTAATTTTTACTTTTCTCTCAAACTACAGATCGGGTCGAGATGATATTTTTTCAGAAAGACAATGGTAATATTCTTCATCTCCACCCCAAGTTTCAGAAGAATCGAGATCGTGATTCGAAATTTATGATGAAAACATCATAGAAAGATGCTACAGGAAATTAGTTTGCAATGCCTAACAACAGTGCTATGAAATTTCCTATAGGTGTCGATTTGCTTCAAAAAGGATTCAAATGAAACAAGAAATGTGCCAACCTGCCAAAATTATCTGTTAGACCATGCTAAATCTTCCTTCAACCTCTGAGCAATGAAAAATGTCTTCCAAAACAAAAAGTAAGCAATCTAAGACAAAAAATGTTTCTTAGGGTTTTCTTGCAAGTAAGTTTTACAGTATTGCAAAGGCTAAGATGTAACTTGAAGCTAGAATCTTGGATGAAATGATGATGACAAGGATGAATGAAGTCTTGAATAGCCATATTTCAAAGAAACTGTGCAAAATAGAGATTTGGCAGAACTAATTTGGTTTGCGGCATGTAAAATCATGTAGCAAAATAGATCTCTTGATGACTAAAATGGTTTGAAAATGATGGAATTTTGAATATCAAGTAATGGTAGCTAGCCTATGATTTTTACCCCTTGCTTCATAAATTTGAACCATCAACCTTCAAGAGTTTAACTTGGCACCAACTTTTATAGGAGAGTTTACAACAACGAACAGTTTGCAACAATATCGTTGCAAATGAAAACAACAAGAGACGGTTGAACCCTCCTTATTTTTCTAATAATAACCACCATCATGAAACATAGAATAGGAAAATGTATTTTGATCATCTTTAGACCCAAGGTTAAAAATCAATCACCTTGATTTATTTACATGAGACATGACTCAAAACTTTTGAAAACTTGTACATATTTAAGTGTTACACTATCATCCACACTTCCAGCCTAGTTTACATCAGTGTATGTAGCTAATGTGAAGTCTTTTGTTTTTGGATACCATAATCCAAAATCCAAGGCGCATTTGAGATATATATAAATCCTTTTAACTTCCTTTTGACAGGTTGGGATGGCACGATCAATAATATTGAGGAAAATGCTCGATGGCAGGTCCCAAATAGACCCACTCTCATTTGGAATATAGTTTTTGACCAGTTTATGACCTAGTTTCCTTATTAAATATGAACTAATTAAACATGAATCTAAGAACCGTAGGTTCTCATATGAATTAAAGGCTAAAAACAAAATCTGAATAACTATTCCTAAAACTAGAATGAGAGACTAAAGGTATAAGATGCAGGTTTAATCTATCCTAAGCTAATCTATCCTGATCAGTAGAAATATGCAAGACGAACACAATGAGAAATGACATTACTTGCATAGAATGAACTCATGTGACAAGAAATATAGAATTTGACAAGGAAACTTTTTGAAGCCAGTATAAAATTGATTAACAACTTAACTTAATGAGTCATTGTATTCATGTAGAAAAACAATAGCAATTGTAAGCAACAGAATATTAACCAGGAAAGAATTCAGAGATTAACATTCAACAAACAAAAAAAATACATGCATAAACATGAATAGTCACGGTCATACACATATAAGCCATTTTCTTCCAAAATGTCTTCAATCCTTTATTCGAAATTAGTAAAAATACTAGTCTCTTCTCCAAAGAACCAAAACCCTTTTTCTCTTACAATCATACCATTTATAGAACTCCTATGGGACTATACTAAATTCCTCATCTTGCTAACGATTGGGATATTGAAGTGGTGCTCTAGTTTACCTTTCTCGATTCAGACATGGACATGAGTGCAATAATATGATTTAATCTGCAAAATTTCATTTACAAACGCAACTCGTCAGGGGAGCCCTGATGGTTTTGCCTTTGCGTCCATGAATGATTTCTAGATTTTGAGGTCTTCGAGTATGGAGTCTACTTGAATTAATTGTGTTCTTTCAAGATATGCCTCAGTATTTCACATGGGAATTATTATATTCGTCTCAAGGCTCTGCTCAACACATTGCATGGCATCTTCTATCAAGGTGATAATTTTGGAGGGTTAGATAAATATTTTCTCGATAACCCCCACACCAATTTTGTTGATTGTTTTGATATCCCTTTAAGAGAGGTTCATTTTGGTGTCCACATCCTCTATCATCATCTAGGATGTTAATTCTTTTTTGACATCCCTCAGGGGATCCATTCCAAATAGTGAGAGAAGGTTGTTCGTGGATCTCCATACCTCGACACTGGATACAGTGACTTGTTCCTAGGTATTTAGAATATCTTTGATCGTTGTCACACATGTCTCCAAAATTCAGCAATATTGGATTCTTTGCTCATTTGAATACATCAGAATGGTTTTTGGAGGTAAAACTATTTACCGTGAATCTTTCCATTTTTTTATTTTTCTATCAGCTTCCAGGGCCTTTTGATATTTTTCATGGGTAGCTCTCACTTGCGAGTTGAACTTCATTTGTTCATACCTATTCACCAGAATTATGTTGAATGCAACGAACAACCTTTTATGCATGCTCCAAAGTTCTTCATTCTTCTATAGGGATTTTTTCTTCATGATCTCAAGAGTCATTGTTTGATTTTGGAGTTCTTCTACAATCCTCCTCAAGAGGTTATTTTCCATTTGTATCCTTTGGATTTCGGCTTCACCCTTTTCATTGAAATACCTTAATTCGTCCATCTCTCCTTTGATATTTTTCATCTCCAGATTTTGTGAGGTTAAGTTGTTGCATGTCACTAGCATGGGCCTTTTGGGCCAGTGGTATTGACTCGACGAATTTGGATTTTATACCTTCCTCCTGTGCTTGCAATAGATTTTTTATCTCGACCTCATAGGATTGTTTATCATGTTGGCTTTCTTTTGCGTGCTCACTAGCCGTATATTATTTGATAATCACTAGGGTCATTTCTAGTTCTGCAATCCTTGCTTTTGTGACATCCAACTCTACAACGACCTCATGAAACGATACAATGTTTACCCCTCCAAAAGCACTAAGTTTCGAGGTTGCTTGTAGAGGATTATCCTCTACATCAGGCCCATCTTTCCATTTGATGCTCCTCTCGGGTACATCCTGGTCTTCTTCTATTTTTCCCCTATTCCTTTTGGGCATTCTCTTCTCTATGGCTTGTGTCTTGTGCTTGTAGTAATAATCATCGAATGCAACCACTTCTCCTTCGAACCCAAGCCCCTCTGAAGTGAGTGATAATCTTCCTGGAATTTAAGCCAGGGGTTCATTCTTCTATCAGGGTACTGATCAAGTTGTCCTCAGGTTCTAAATCGATGATAGCACCAACACCTGCTAAACTAGTGTCTCGTACTTATGTTTCATAGACCTTATCTCTTTTACTCATCTCCTATGTTTTTCCTGGTGTGTTCGATGGTGGTTTCCCTGTGTTCATTGTTTATTTTATCCTTGTGTTATCTTTCTGCGAGGGAGGATCTTTACTTATGATTTTCTCTATCATGGAATCCTTCTCTTTGTCCTCTTTCTTCTTCCATTGCTGGTATCTCTCCTCGGCCTCTTCATATTTTCTCACTAGCTTAGCTTTTTTATCATTTTCCCTTTGTTCTTCTTCACTTAACCTTTCTTTTTCCTCATGGAGGAGGGCTCATAATTGTTCTAGTCTCAATTTTTTGTCTTTCTCTTCGTCCTTCCTCAATTTTTGTCTAATCGTGTCGATGGTAAGTCTTTCCACTGCTTCATCAAAACTCAAAGTGCCTCGAAACACATCTTCTGTAAATTAGGCCTCATGCATGGTTTGTGGTGCCATCCTAACAACTTTCATGTGCTCATATACCACATTTCGGGGGTCATTGGATTTGGGTTCCCTAATGTAGAGGCACAAATCCTTAAGCATTTCACTTCATTATCGATATGCTTTTTATTCAATAGAGAGTATGATCCAATATGAATAGGAAAGATAGGCCAATACCATTTGTTCTTTTATGAAAGTTAGGTGGTGGCCCCCTTCTCTACAGTTTGGTATGCAACCTCCTTAGCCATCAATTTATTGGGCACATACTTGAGTAACAAGTAAGACACTCTCGTGGCCCCATAAATATGGATGTGTGTGTAATATTTCTTCATATACCAATCTTTGATCTCTTCCAAACCCTTGAGAGCCCCGGGAGAGATCCTATGTGGAAAGACGCCGAAGATGGAATTGTTTAAGGGTACCAGGAAGTAATCACATATATAATAGAAAAACTCCTTGCAATTGACCTCCCAAAGTTGTGAACAATATAAATGAATTGGGCCCTTGTTTGGAGTCCAGGCCCAGTTAAATGTTGGGAACGAGTTCACTACACATGCACCATCTATAAGATAAGCAGACATGTAGAAGCCGAGATTTTTCATGCTCTTGGGATCCTAGTTGCGATGTGTGATGTTGAACGAGAGAATGGATTCCCAATTGAATGCTTGGTCATTTTGGGATACCTTATAAGCCATGAGAAACTACTCTATCCTGAAATGGGTGTTAGTCTCCTCATTGTAGAGCCTCCAGATCATGGTATTTAGAACCCTGTAGGGAATTTTGAGATATTGTGTTGGGATGTATATTTCACATTTTTTTACCGTCCACTCTTCATCATAGGACCAATATTCCATGAGGGACTTGATGTATTCATTTTCAACTTTGATTTGTTTGATAAAAGACTCTTTCAGGGCTACTGTAGGTTATGGGGTTCGATACCTTTCCCCAATATCATCTGCTTTGAGTGAGGCGATCGGAAGGCTCGAAGCATTTACGTCTATCAAACCTGTATCTTTCTGCATTTATGTGAATCACCATCTAGCTACGTCGTTGTATGGAAACAACTCTGGGTGATAGAATACAGTATGTATCCCACTCTTCTATATATTCCTATATGCATCAATGTCTAGATCGTCGGATAGGAAGCTTTCATTCTCGAACATTTATAGGATCTCAGTGTAGCTAAGGTAGTTATCCATTCTATCATGGTTGTTGGTGTCAAAAACATTATATGAATCAGTAATCGAAGTTGGAACCTGCATTCCAAAAGTATGGATCTTTCCATTTCTGGTGATCATCTTGGACATCGCATCACCTGCGCAACAAAAAAAACTACAACTAACATAGTCGTTTTGGTGTTGAAATAATAACACTAGAAAGAATTAGTATCCTACTTGCTTAGAGGTTGGGAGTGGAAGTCAATCAAGTAGAGATAATAGAGAATTTCAGATGCAGATTTCATTTTCTTCTTTACGAGCAAGTAAGAAAGAACATGACTCTTGGTGCTTTTAAAATAATCTGGCAATTCCCTCAAAACCAAAACATAATCAATGAAAGGTGTGATACAACTTGGACTCATTTAGGGGAGTATGTTGAGAGTAAATGTGTTCATGGGAAATTGGAGGTTATAGTCGTTAAGACGCCGAAGAATTTTAAAACTTGGGGGAAGCCACAAAACTATCGTCATCGGTAGTTGATGGGGGCGAGAGGTGTGGAATTAGGTGAGAATCACCCTCTGATGATGATAATTAGTTGATTAATTGATTAAGCATGTGTACATGGTTTAATTTTGACCAAAAACTCCTTTTAATGTTCAATTAGATAATCGTTGGGAATTAATTATTTCTTTATTAATGTTGACAGGACGTCGAGCTAGCAATGGGGGACCCATTACTTAGAAAATCATGATATCTACGATGGAGGAATGATTAGCGACAATTGGGTTCATATGCTCCAGAGGATGAGAAAACGTGATAGTTGGATAATATATAGCAATGTCGTTGTTGGCAGGGAGCATAGGCATAGGAGAGTTTCCAGAGAGAAATCCTATGATGAAAACTATTCACCAAAGAAAATTATCCTTTTTTACAGTGCCATGTGTAAGGAAAATAAATCTTATTCATTGGTTCATATGAAGGGCCCACGAGGAAGATAATTGCCGAGGTGTACTTTAGAGAAATGGCCACGTAATCAGTTAGGAGGTGACTAGGAGAGAGAAGGGCATGTCATCATCGACAAAATGGATAGGACCATAAGGATGAGAGTGCGATACTAATTTCAGATGATGAAGTTATAAGGCATCATCGACTACAAAAAATGAAGGTGCGACTGTGTGCATATTTGATATGGGCCCAACGAAGAAAAGGTAAGAAGAGAATAATGTGAGAAGTAGGCAGGGGAGACATAACTTTAGTTCTTTAAGTTATGAGCATGTATATGAGGGTTAAGATGATGATACCTCATGAAAGAAAGAAAAGTGTGCATTCCCAGACTAAAACTGAAAAAATTTAAGTGGGGAATGGGTTGTTGTTCCATCACAACAAATGGCGACTTACTGGGAAGAACTAGTTATCTTTGAGCTCGAAAGAAAAGTACTGAGACCTTATCAATTGTGTTGTTACCTTTAGATAGTTCACACAGTTTATAGATTGAGGGAACCTACATTCAATTATCCTTAAAAGTTAGAGGATATCCCATCGTTGATGATCTTCTGCATAATTCTAGTGAGACTTTATAGGGATTATATATTCAACAGTGAAACATGAGGGATACACAACAGAGAAATGTTTACCAACTAATATGGATTGTAGTCTGTTCCTCACCTCTCTTTCCCATCATTGCTTCACTGCTAGCGAGCGTCCATATCCCTGAAAAAGGTGCTTTGGTATCATACAAGCATGTCTCCACTACCAGCGAGTGTCCATAGCCCCGACGGTTTTTCCCATACTTCCCACACTTTTAATAATGCTTTCAAATTCCTGGTGTTTGTGCTTATTTGCCTTCATTGTTTTTAGATATATGATTCATGTATTGCTTTTGCAACATGTGCGCATGAAAGTAGGAAGAGGGGTGATACAAGAGTTACTTTGATATGAAAGTCTCAATCAATGGTTCATTCTTTTTTGTTCCTCGCATGAGTTATCGGTAGAGTATAGTTATGGGAATAATAGGAAATACCATCGAATGTATGCAGAATATATCAATTTTCAGATAAATTCAGAAAACTTGCATGGAGCACAGGCATGTCTTGAGAGTGGTCACACATAATAAAGATGACTGATATGAGCTATCATAAGGTGTGGAATTTGTAGGTATGATGCTTTCTCTTGGCCCGAGTGAACTAAATATTCATTTATGTGATGTCATATCTTATGAATAAATGTTGATTTACATGTCCTTCAATTACTATTGAGTGAGAGGTTCCCAAAGAGAAAAATTTTTACATGGGTTGAACCGTTCGGGGTTGTGATTGTGGGAAAGGACTGGTATGGAGTGGTAGGCCATTGGTTATTGTAGATTAACAAAAGCTAAAAGGAAAGTAACACTAAAGAAAAAATTCCGAGGAAAAGTGAGCTGGGAAAGATAAAAGATGATTGGGTTGAAAATAAAAGGGACTAGAAAAGGAAAACTAATGGAACTCCTACTATGTACAAGATTACAACCACCATAGGTGATTATGAGAAGTATTTTTTTAGGATTTTACCATTGACAGAGAGCCCCTCCTCCTGTCCCTGTAATGTATTAAGTCTAAAGGTCCCAAGACCTATTTTCGAGTGGATCATGTAAGGTCCCAACCACATCTTTTGAAATTTGGTGTGTTTTCCTTTTAGTTTGTTTGTTTTATCCCACTTGAGTACAAGGTCTCCTTCATGAAAATTTTATTACCTACAGATGATTTGTCGAACCATTTTTTGATTGCTTCTTGTTGGTGAGTGAAGTTCATTTTATCTTTCTCCCTTTATTCTTTCATTTTTAGTAGCATATTTAACCTCTCCTGCATCACTGGGAAAGCCTCATCATGGACGGATTGGTACAATTGCAAGGTTGGTAGGAAGGTGTGAGTAGCTATGGTGGCCTCCTATCCATAAACTAGGAAGAAAGGGGAGTTACCGATGGATGACCTGGGGGTTATTCGGTCATCCGAGAGGGCATTCTACAGAGCAAGGTGTCAGTTTATTTGATGGTCATTTACAATCTTCTTGAGGATTTTAATGAGGTTTTTGTTAGTGGACTATTCCAAGCCATTTCCTTATGGGTAATAATTCACTGAATATTTAACTTTGATATTTCTTTCAAAAGTAAATTCAACCAATTTCATAGAGGGAAAATATTTTTCATTATCAAACACTAATGATTCAGGAACTCCAAACCTGGTGATGATATTAGATTCAAGGAATGAAGTCACCTGATTTTCATTTATAGTCTTCAAATGGATCAACTCACTCCATTTGGTAAAATAATCAATGGAAGTTAGGACGTATTTGTGCAACTGGGAGGAGTTGGGATTGATTTCCCCGATTACGTCCAACCCCCATTGTTGAAATGGATGTTCAAAAATCATTGGTTGTAGGGGAAATGAAAAATTCTTCTCTCTTCCTGCCGACTTCAGAAATTGTTGGAATCTCCTCACATACGTGTGAGATTGTTTAAACAAGGAGGGTCAGTAGTATCCAACTCTGATAATTTTATGTGTAGTAGTATCTCCATCATAGTGTCCTCCAACTGATCCATCATGGCATTCATATAGGAATTTCCCAGCATCTCTCTTCTCCATACATCTTAGAAATACACCATCATAGTTGTTTTTGCATAGAATTCCATAGATAAGAAGATATTGAGCATATTTGTTTCGTCATCATTCTGAAAAAAGTTGACCAAGTCAATGTTGACTTTGTCAAATAGTTGGGTGATTGTTTGAACAATGAAATGGTAATTGGCATATCATCACACATGCGACGAACTCATCACATGGGAGACGAATGCGGGCTGATTAAAAAAAAAGAGATAAATTTAAATATGTATCTTCATTTTTGCGACGAAAGGCTACTTTCGTCACAAGTAGTTTGTCGCAAATTTTTGAATATGTAGTAATGTGGGGCTGATCTATGAGTCAAATAGTATTTCATTTCCTAGAACCAAGGGTCCGAGCCAGAAAATATGTAACACACTTCTCTTTAAAATATATCCTAATCTTGATACAAAGCATCTTCTTGTGGCTCAATACAGGGTGATTCAACGACCAATTTGCATAGTCCTTTCTCTTTAACAATTTTTGTAGGCTTGATCTCCAGGTCATATTATTGTAGGGTTGTAATCCAGTTGGCTCTATTTTCTGCTCAGTCTCTTTGTACCAGGATATTTATGACAACAAGGTAGGGAAGGATGACCTTGGTTTTATATTTAAGTAAAAATGGTTGAAAGTTCTTGACAACTTTAAATATTGCATAGGCTTGTTTATCAACTTAGGGATAGTTTAGCTCATATTCTTGTAGGCTTGAACTCATAAATTCCATAGGAAAATCATCTCCTTTCATATTCTTTTGTGTTAATACAGTTTCAAATGCGATATCGGAGGAGAAGGTGTAAAGGATGAACTCTCGATCAAAATATGGGCTCAACAATGTGGTGGCTTGTGCGATATCTTCTTTGATTCCACCGAAGTCCCCCTTTTCTTTAGGCCCCCATTTGAATTTGGTGTTCTTCTGAATCATATCTTGTAGGGGTTTTACCATTTCGATGAAGCTGGGGATGAATCGTCTCATGCAATTTATCCTCCCGAGGAATGACTACATGGACTTCTTATTGTGAGGGGGAGGGATCTTAGCGATCACCTCAATTCTCTCAGGTTCGATTTGCATATCGTTCTTGGAAACGATGAAACCCATAATTTTTCCTTCATCAACAACAAAAATGGATTTCTTGGGGTTAAGAGATATGCCATGTCTCTTGCATCTGTTGAATACCTTCTTTAAATGAGATATGTGGTCCTCTCTATTCTTCGAAAATATGGTTACGTCATCTAGGAATACTACAACACCCCTAGAGAGGACTACATCCTCCTAGTAGACCACTAAATGCGATGTCCATGGCTCATTGAAAATTTTCTCCAGCATTAATCAGTCTAAAAGGCATCTTCCTATAGGCATGTGTTCCCCATTTGGTTCTGAATGTTTTCTTTAGTTGATATTCATGAGCCACTAGGACCTAGTTATATCCAAAGAAACCATCTAGTAGGGAGAGTGTCTCATATATGGACACACACTGCAGAATTTTCTCCATGGGGGTTACAGGGTAGTTATCTTTCTCTGAAGCTCTATTTAGATTTCTAAAATCAATGCAAAGAATGATATCCCCATTATTTTTCCTTACTGACACCAATTTAGAGATCCATTGCATATGTCTTATTGGAAAAATGATTTTGGCAGCCAACAGTTTATTCAATTTTACTTTGACTTGAGGTTCAAGGTTGGGGTGAATCTTCCTCAATTTTTATTGAAATGGCTTAGTTTGGGGTTTCATGGGAATGATATGTTGTATGATTTTTGTATCATATGTCTTGAGATCCTCATAATTCCATGCGAATATTTCCTTGTATTCTTTGAATAATTTGATGTATGTTTGCCTTTCCTCATGGGAGTAATTTTTACCCATATTAATGTTTTGAGGTGTTATATCTGACCCCAAGTTCACTACTTCAAACTGCAAGTATGAGCTATTAGTACTGCAGTTGGTAACCTTTTTTAATTTATCTTGAATATCATAGATCTTTTCAAGTCTAACCACATTCTTGGGGATAATGTTGGAAAATATTGTTGTGCTTTTTTCTTCAGTTGAATCGGTAGTATATGTATTGATTAGTAGGTCGTGTTGGCCTTCATATATGATAGAATCCTTGAAGGTATCTTTGAGGTGTAACAAATTTATGAGTTGTTGGTCATCATCAAATATTCTCCAGTTAACGATATTATCGAGGATTGAAGGCTTGCACAAAATTTCAATAGAGAATGAATCAGACATCAATCCATCTGAGGGTATTAATGTAAACACTATGTTAGCTAGCAAATCAGTGTCAGAATTTAGTGATCAAGGCATGACACTAATATTAAATGCAGTAAAATATTTGATTATTTCCCAAACCTTTAGCTAATAATTTTTTAAGTGAATTGAACGACAATGAATGGCGTTTCTCACCTATCTAACGATGATTTCGGAATCACCAAATACCTTGATTTTTTATGCATTCAAGTCCATTGCCTTCCTTAGCCCCTATACTAGGGCTTCATATTCGGCAATGTTGTTGGTACAAGGAAACTCTAGTTTGTAGGAAATTAATATTCTCCTCCCTTTCGGGTCTTTTAGTATGAAACTAGCACCTGCACCATCTAAGGTCATGGATCCATTGAAAAATAATGTCCATATGTCGGGATCCCCTTTCTTTATTTCAATTTTTGGCTTTAATTTTTCATAATTTTTTATTTTTGGTGGGGTTAGCTGAGTTATTATGTTGTTCTAATTTGTCCTTGGAAACTATGTTAGGCTATACATCAGAGGGACGGTTAGTCTGACTAACTATATTACAATCAGGTTCAACAATCTAGGTGAAGTGAAGGATTTCAGTTTGTGTATTAGCTTTTGCAAAGGGTTATATTTCAACAATGTAATCCCCAAAGAACGTGTCATATGAATAATTCCCTAGGACTGATTTATTGAACATTATTGGTTCATTGGGGTCATTCATGTCGTTGACCATTTGTTTCATGTACCTCTCTCTATCAATCCTAATCTGGTTCATATTACCATTGTAGGGGAGCCATAGGTGTGAACAATCAGTGGCAAAGTAACCATTCTTCATAGATGACCAATCACGAATTAGAAGCATATCGTAGTTGTCAAGTATATCTACCACAATGATATCAATGGTTTGGTGTATTTTCAGATTGGTAGACATCCTAATCAACACATTTTTCAGTTCCTCGGTGACTTTTACTCTAGTTCTGCAACTAGATAATCTAGATGTTGGATGGTTCTGGTTTAACATTAATTTTTTCACATACCTTGAGGGGAATGACATTAGATGAAGCTCTAGAGTCATCATACGGTTATGGAATTCATGTTGAAGATTTCAAAGGTGATAAGGAAAGGCAGAGTAGTATATCTAGACCTTTTTCCTGTGAGGGAAGCGTCAGTGGCTACCTTAATTTTAGGCAAAGTGTCATTGGTGAACGAGTTGGTTTTGACCATTCCTTTCTTAGCTCCAACATTTATTTATTTTGAGTTAGTGGGGGATTTTCCTTGTAGGGTATTGACAAAATTTTCTTGGACTTGTGGGATTTTCATAAGTTCAAACAAAGAAATATTTTCCTTGGTATTTTTCAAGTCTTCTAAGAATTCATATTCTAACCTGACCAGGGGAGTGGATGTAGCATTGGGATTCGATGTTTGATTGGTCATTTTCTGGTATGAAGGTGTATTTTTTGGAGGGTTGGGGACCGAATTCACTGGACTAGATGATGGATTGGTAGTGGAACTGGTAGGAGTGGTGGGATTATTAGGGGTGGTGTTATCATTAGAAGTTTTCTTGCAAGTGCTTCTAGTGGTAACATCGTTTTGTGACATATGCACTTATTCTACTTATTCTTCTTCATCTCCAAACAAGATGTCCCAAAATGAATTCATTTGATGATGTTCAGGTTCTTGAGATTCTTAGGATTGATCTTGTTGTTCATGAGCTTCCACACCTTCTTCATCAACCTCCGTTATATTTTAGGTTGCTCAAGTTTGAAAATCTTGGACTATATCTTCCATATTAATGCCATTCGGTTGGGGGGAATTTTTTTTGTTAGTAGGGGGGGGGGATTTTTATCTTTATTAGGATGGAAATTAAAGAATTTCTTTGGGTTAGAAGACCCTTCTCCACTACTTTTCTTCATATCAATTAGGTTGTTGGATAATTTCTTGATAATTCTTTGAAGTGCTTCCATATCCATAGGATTGTCTTGTTTCTTTTCTTCTGAAAGTTTTAGATGAAGTTTCTTTAGCTTTGCCTTTATCTTTTGAAGGTTCGGAACCAAGTTTCCCCTTCAAACTTAGTAGGTTTTTTCAAACTTAAGGGATTCTTGGAAAGCTTCCTCCAATGTGTGTTTCTTTTCATTTTTAACAGGCATGGCCATGGACATGGGAAATCCAGATGTATAGAATTCAATGGTGACATCCTCTCTAGGTTTAGAGGTGTGAGGGATTCGTTTGAGTTGGGTAAGAAAGTTTTGATCGTAATTAGTCACCAACTGCTTGGTGTCCATTTTGACTCTTGAGAGTTCAAGGACGCATGTAGCAGGTGTTTTTTTTTCCCCGAACTTCCTTAGAAATATATTCTCAAATGTTTACCAATTAGTGATAGAGGACTCCTCAAGTGAGAAGTACCAAGTAGATGTTTTCTCTTTGAAAGAGAGGGGAAAGAGATGATAGACAACATATTCATACCTAATGCCATGATGTCTAATAGCGAGTCGAAACTTCTTGATATGAATTTTGGCTGAGCCTTTTCGATCTGTGTCGAACTTAGGAAAAAAATTATCACGATGCTTGGGCATGTCATGTTGCATGACAGGTACATCGACTGCATCAAGGGTTAACCAAGGATAGTATGGTGGTTGATTTTGGTTTGGGTTGGTGCCATCCATGTTTTGGGGTTGAAAAACAAAAAAATGATAAGGGTTATTATCAATTTGACTCCTTAGTTCGTCACCTTCTTTGGAAATTTCTCCAGACTCATTTCTAGGAGTGCGAGGTGGTGATTTGGGTGAGGAAGGTGGTCATCCTCTGACTCCACCAGCTAACCAGTATGACTACAAACCGTGGGCGTAGGTCTCAGGAAAATCATAGAAATATTGGGGTATATGATATTCAGGGGTTTGAGACAAAGGGATATATTGGTAGAGGTCAGGATCGGAGAAGAAGGGATCTGTATTTCGAAGGTTTTCTTGATTCTCAGGAAGTGAATATTCAAAGGGAAATTTTCTGGTCTGTCTGCTCAATTTCCTAGTGAGAGAACGATTGGTACATTCAGTGGAGTGTCTTACTATGGATTCAATTTATGGGATGGTCAATATAGAGGGTTTTGGGGAAAGTAAGGAAGACGCGATATGTGAGGAGGCATGGTGAGTCTTGACCTGAGCTGGGGTGTTCACAACGTATCCCGAGATAAGGGGAATTTACTCAGGGTGAATTCGATGGGATTCACTGGATGAGGGGTTTATCGATTGTGGAATAGAACAAGAATGTTTAAAGTTATTATGTGTATCCATTCAGTTTTATGGCCCTCCTAGTGCCATTTCAGTTGATGGGTTAGGATGGCTTGATCAATCATATTGAGGAAAATGCTTGATGGCAGGTCCCAAATAGACCCACTCTCATTTGGGATATCGTTTTCAACCAGTTTATGGCTTAGTTGCATTATTAAATATGAAATAATTAAACATGAATCTGAGAACCATAGGTTCTTAGGTGAATTAAAGGATAAAAATAAATTCTGACTAACTATTCCTAAAACTAGAATGAGAGACTAAAGGTATAAGATGAAGGTTTAATATATCCTAAGCTAATTTATCCTAATCAAGAGAAATATGAAATATGAACATAGTGAGAAATGATATCACTTGCATAGAATGAATTCATGTGATAAGAAATATAGAATTTGACCAAGCAACTTTTTGAAGCCAATATAAAATAGATTAACAACTTAAGTCATTGAGTTGTTGTATTTGTGTAGAAAAACAATAACAATTGTAAGAAACAAAATATTAACCAAGAAAGAATTCAGAGATTAACATTCAACAACCAAAAAAATTATATGCATAAACATGAATAGTCACGGTCATACACATATAAGCCATTGTCTTCCAAAATGTCTTCAGTCCTTTATTTGAAATCAATAAAAATACCAATATCCTTTCCAAATAAACAAAATCCCTTTTTCTCTTACAATCATCCTATGTATAGAACTCCTATGGGACTATAATACATTCCTCATCTTTCTAACAGTTGGGATACTAAATCATTTCTCCAGTTTCACTTTCCCGATTGGGACATGGACATGAGTACAATAATATAATTTACTTTGCAAAATTTCAGTTACAAACACAACTCATCATGAGAGCCCTGACGGTTTCTCCTTCGCGTCCATGAATGTTTTCCAGCTCTTGAGGTCTTCAAGTATGGAATCTACTCGAAGTAAATATTTTGTTTCAAGATCTGCCTCACTCTTGCACATGGGAGTGATTATCTTCATCCCGAGGCTCTTCTCAACATGTTGCACAACATCTTCTGCCAGGGTGATGATTTTTGAGGGTTGGATAAATATTTTCTCAATAACCCTCGTGTCAATTTCACTGATTGTTTCGATATCCCTCTAAGAGAGGTTCCTTTTGGTGTCCACAATCTCGATCATCACCTTGGATGCTAGTTCTGTGTCGACATTCTTCATGGGATTCATTCTGAATAGTGAGAGAAGTTTGTCCATCGATCTCCATACCTCAGCTTTGGATGCAGTGACCTATTCCTAGGTATTTAGAATATCTATACTCATCATCATACATGTGTCCAAAATTGGGCGATCTAGAATTCTTCTCTCATCTAAATACATTGGCAGAGTTTCTTGAGGCAAAAATGTTTGCCGTGAATCTTTCCATTATATGATTTTGTTGTAATATTCGAGGGACTTTTAATATTTTTCATGGGTAGCTCTCACTTGCGAGTTGAAATTCGTTTTTTCATGCCTATTCATCGTAATTTTGTCGAGCGTGTTGTGCAACCTTTTCTACATTCTCTGAAGTTTTTCATTCTTCTCCAGGTATTTTGTCTTCACGATCTCAAGAGCCGTTGTTTTATTTTGGCATTCTTCTACAGTCCTCCTCAAGAGGTCATTGTCCATTTGTATCCTTTGGATTTTGGCTTCACCCTTTTCATTGAAAGACCTTAACTCATCCAACTCTACTTTGAGCTTCGTC